>APFE030608110.1:201689-242120 GCA_000404065.3 Pinus taeda | reverse complement strand
ATGGCTCTCATTTTGATGAAAATAAAGAAGTACACAGGAGAACAGTTCAGGAGGTGCGTACCCGCAGGTATACCGTGCTGGGACCGCGTCCAAATACGCGGGTTACCCATTCATGGGGTGCGTACCCCAGTGCACACACTTCAAGGCAGTAAAGCGCCCACACGTGGGGTTTCTCATGGTATTTAGCCTACGGTATTGTGTTATCATGGTTTTGGCCCGTGGTATTGTTTATTTTATTATTATTATTGAGCCCCATGATCCTTGATTTGAGGAAGAGCTTGCCTATATAAAGCAAAGGAGATCATTTGGCCAGAGTATCTTTTGAGTATTGAATATCTTAAGATCTGATCTATTGGGTTCTCGGTTTAAAAAAAAAAATCTTGATCTATAGAAGAGAAGTTGAAAGCGAATCTGTGAAGGGTGATTTCTCGAGCGCAAGATCAGATCTAAGTATCTGACTGTATTTTGGCCCTAATCAGAGGTGCGCAGGTGATCAACAGTGGCAGTGCATGGGTACGCAGAGGCAGCAAAGGGTCAGTGCGTGGGTACACAGAAGAGACGAAGGTGCAGCGCGTGGGTACGCAGAGGCGACAAAGGTGAAGTGTGTGGGTATGCAGCGCGTCAGTGCTTCAGGTGCGTGCTTGCTGGTTAAGTACGCGGCGCGACAGTGTTTTTGGGTGCGTACCTGCGGTGACAGTATGCAGCGCGTTAGATCTTCTGGATGCGTGCCTACCTTGCAGTACGCGGTGCGATAGTACATTTGGGTGCGTACTGTATGCAGATCAGTGAAAGGAGCATTGCGTGGCCACGCAGTACAACAGAAGGAACTCTGCGGGTATACGCAGAGAGGCAGAGGGTGAAGTGTGTAGCGACGCAGGCCAGTAAAAAGAAAACCTGCATATCTGTGTTAAGATCTTCTGTTGGTTGAATTTTTCTTTTGATAAGGAATTATGGGTTCTGTTCTGTTATTGTTGATCTGGTTATTACAGCTGACTGTATAATTTACATGTACTTGATAATCATTTGATGTATATTGATCCAGTTTGAAAATGTATGAAAGGTGGTCCTTGTAAGAAAATAAGTAGGGGGTTGTAGCTCCCTTCCAGGAGAGACTGGAAAACGAGAGAGAGTTGTAGCTCTCTGTAGGTTGCAGCCTGCGTACTGGTAAAGGACTGCACCAGTACAAATTGGAAAAGTAGTTTCTAATTTGAAGAAGATAGAGACATATTGGCGCAGGTGGTTTCACCCACATTGGGTTTCCACCTTATATCTGGTGTTCTTTGATGTGACTGTCTACTTTTCTTGTTCATGCTCATTATTTATGGTATTGGTATGCAAAAATAATTCAAAGTGTAAATAAGGAAGATTTGGTAGAAGAATTAGATAATAATGATTCACCTCCCCCTCTCAGTATTATTTTCAACACATCTAAGGCACTTTAGTCTCATGCACACACACACACATGTCTGATTCTACTACTAGTAGCCTCCTCCTATTGAAAAAGTAGGTTCACTTATTTATAGGAATGCATTAGATTGGATCATTGGAGGATCCAATCACCCCTCTAACAAAAGCCCTAAAGCTGTCTGCATGCATACATATGTGGTAGATAAGTCTCCTTGAGGGAGACTTTATCCATTCCATATTTTCCTCTGCTTTAAAACAGAAAAATTTTCTTATCAGCTTCCCATTTAATGACTAAAAGCTCTCTCTTGTTCCTAGAATCATGGAACTGTTTAAGATTTGGATTTGACTTCTACCATTGATGTTCTCATTTATTTATTTTTTGTAGCATTTACATATTCCCCCATTATCTAATTAAATTATACTTAAAGGCCTAAATATTTTCTTAACTTGATACTTAGGAAAACTATTTCCTAAAATGCATGACCCCCTATGTCTACTATTTACAATGATTTTCCATGGACTGAATGCTCCTACATCAGGCTGCACTAGCTTTCCCAATTTATATAAGGTAAAAAAGTTGCAAGGAATTCTATAAAGATATTTATGTGAAGGTAAAGGTTTTGTTTTCAAAGGAAAGAGAGACATATTGTTATGAAGAAATAAATGAAGGCAGTTAGACTAATTTTGACCACTCCCATTCTTGTAATTAAGATAAGGATTGAAGGAAATAAATTTATGAAAGCATTAAATGTATTAATGTAAATGCCTATAGTTTTGAAATTTTTGATAAGTATATTGCTAGTAATAAGGATTTATAGGTGAACCACGTTACCCTAGAATGAGGATGACTAAGTCACACCCACACTTCCAACTGAGTAATGTTGGATAACTATTCATACCCACCGTCCATTTTATTTTTATTGAAGCGTTGTTGGCTAACTATTCTTCTTTTCATCACCTTATTTCGGTGTATCTTTGTGAGATATAACCACTCTCATTACACCTCATCTTGGGAAACAACTCAATTCTAGAGTCGTATCTTCTTCCAGTCTCAAATACATAGGGTTCTACCATAAAGCCTCCCTTGACATTACCTACAGCATTTTCTAATCAGTTGGATAGAAGATATTATGTTCCTCCTTCTTGATTAATAATATATGAAGCTAGCCCGACTCTCTATGACCATTGATCTCGATCCGCTTGATGTGACAATCCAAAACTATATCGGGTGGAAACTTTACCTGAGGTTTAACACCTTTTCCATACCTAATGGGAATTATAAACATTCAATCTATAGAATTTTTTGTCTATCCCTACTGTTAAAGCTTGATCTCTTTACGGCCTGATATCGATTCGATGACGAGGTCTTTAAATCCTATGGTCCAAATTGATTCTTGTCTTCTCTTTCCACCAGTACTTAGATTGAAATTAATGTGATTAGTAGTTTTTCTTTTGCTAATTGGTGGCTATTGTCCCAAATGGTTTAATATGACCCATTCTTATAGGTTTTTCTACTTGTTTTAATTTTTTCTTAAATTTCCTTAAGTACCCTCCACAATCGTATTACTATGGTGGCTCAAACTTTGGAACTCAATATATAAGAATTCCTTTTTACCTTCCCGAATCAAGGGAATCACCAATTTAGCTATTAGCTTCCTTGTAGTGAGTTCCATTTCCTTTTCAAAAATTTATGAATTATTTAGAACAATTTCACTCCCAACATCTTTGGCAGTTAAATTATGAGGTTTCGATGCTTACGACTTGCATATGTTTATTGTATGTTAACAGTTATGAATCCTTCTTTGATTATGGTCTTGCAACCATTTCATAACAATTCTTATTAATTGTTTTGTTTTATTTGGCCATGTTTAATTCCATAAATATGACCTATTATGGAGTAGATACTCTTTTACTTACATAAAAGTCATACTGCCTATCATACTATTTACATCAGGTCATTTATATTGTGGCACCATTACCTTTTTATTTGAATCCTTTATCATGTGTATTTTAGTGTTAGATAATTTACATCTACCTATTTTTATCTCAACGTAAACCTAGTCAAGATCAGTACAATTATTTTGTAAAACACTTCCATATCATTCCATTATACCAACTCCCTACCCTTATGAAATTATAAGCTCACTACTAACCTAGATAATTATAAGTATCGTGATATGCATGGTCATCACGATTAACTATAAAAATTATTTACCTTGGATGCAACCATGAAGGAGTTTACTTTTACATGGATATATGCTCCACATGCAATATGTTAATAACATTGTTTTATCTATTTCAAACCTCTTCATTCTCTTGTACATACATTTTTACTTACTAGCATAGTGCGAGTTTGGATATTTACTTCCATTTTTTTTACTCATTTGCCTACTTAAATAGGCTACTCCGAGGATTCTCTATCTACTCTCCTAGTTTATCCAGTAGTACTCTCCTTGTAGCTAGAATTGGTCAGTTGGGGAGAGTATGTTGTTGTTAATCACAAGGACAGTGTACTAGCCCTCCCTCTAATGATGCTCTCTATAATTGGTTACAAGTGCACCCTTACAGTTCATCACTTCTTAATCATTTTATATGGTTCAATAGCCTTCTCATCATTGAAGTTTGTGCCAGATTTTCAATAGTAAATTGTAATTTCACTAGATTTTTAAAGCATTTTTCTTCAATTTAGGTTTTTTTATCTACATGATTTTTTCTTTAGTTCATGTATGTACTTTGATATCAAGCTAATATTTTCCGCATTAACTATGTACCATATTCAAGTATCTTAATACTTGTGTAATTTCTTGAGCACTATTTTTTCCAAAAATTTCAGAGTAATACTATTTCCTTTGGGCGTATCACCCATCTTTACTAAATATTACACATGTAGTTTCATCCACCTCCTTCTAAGGTTTTCTTTAATCAGTCTATTTCCATGGCTATCATATTATGTTTATGGAACATAATCCACCATAATCATTTTTTAGCTAAGTTTTAAATCCTGATCCCTGTTTATAGGCTAGTTTATGAGAAATTTTAGAAACACTTTCCTTTCTTTCCTCACTATGTTTAATACTCACAATCTACTCACTATTGCCCAAATATATTTTAAGAAAACATATTCGCTAGATTTTTGTTTTCCTTTTTTCCAGAACTTTCGGACTGATCAAGTGCTTAGTATTTAGCTCAAAAAACAAAATTCTCAGAATGGCTCGAAACTTAAACAACCACGTCTGTCTTAGAAAAATGCTCCTAACGCAACTTGTTTCGCAGAAAACTGAGTTCATATGAGGAAGTTATCGAGTTTTGTTCTCTTTGATAAACAACAAAACTTTAAAAAAAAATGCACAGTCATTGCATAGTCAACAATTTGTACTACTAACATGGCAGGTGACTATGTAGGGTCAACTTTGGTCAATGGATCAATCAGAGCTCGAAAAGTGTTATATTGTCATTGGTTGATTAGAGGTGTTGATGTAGCATATTGTGATTGGCTTAGAGCAAGGCCAATGAGGGGACAAGTGGCAAGCCCAAAGGCCTCCATGTGTCCCTCCCCAAAGGACTCGGCTCGACACAGTTCATCAAAATTTTATGGAGGGACCGGGGTTCGACCTCGTGACCAACGCTACATAGTCAACAACTCTTAATCATCTCCACTATACATTGGTTCTTAACTGTATAACACATCATCTATATTTAAACTTGAATGTTTTTGGAGTGGGCAGTTAGGAGGGCCAGATCGCAGGTCAACCCTCCCCATGTGAATGCGCCAATAGTTAACACCAAACGATTAACACATTGGCGGCTCCAACACAAACCATGACTCTAGCAATTAATGCCATCTAAACGCTTTGATTCTCCAGTGGTTATGGCTAGGTGGAGGTAAGTCAGTTCCAACAGACAACACAACCCAACAAACCGAGACATTTAATGCAAGACATGTGTCCACCCAGAACCGTTAGCCCAAATGGTTAGCAATAAAATCCATTCAAACTCGATTAATGCTAATTAAGTGCTATTGACTATTAATTAACCTGAGTTTTATTTAATTAAACTTCAGTTTAATTCAGTGGTGCCTTTAGCAAAACCACCAATTTTGGCCTTTTCTCCAAGTTTAGCAACCTTAACTAGAGTTCTTCCAGATTTGGAGGAGGATTTTTATGGAAAAATTGTTTGAGCCATAACTGGAGCATTGTTTGACCAAATTGAGCTCAAGAAAATGTATTCCTAGCTAATTTTGACATTATGAACACATTGGAATATGTATCAGGAGTAATAGAGCTTTGTAAACAACATTTTCTTCTATATTGAGCTAATACAAAGGCCCAAGCCATGGAAGTTGGACCAAGGAGATGTAGCCCACGAGGGGTGAACTCCTTCATCAAAACATTCTGTTAAGTGTTCAATTGATGGGTTGTTGTACTTTTTGTTACTGTTGTTTAGCATTTTATTTTATGTTATTTTTCCCATGAATGTCACATTAAAACTTGATCAAAATTACTTGTTTACATTCACAAGCAACCTATGGAAACCTATGCACAAGAAGAAATAGACAAGGATTTTTTTATAAATATGTAATTGAAAGTTGCATAAATGAGAAGGGAAAATGTTAGTTGCAACTCCTAAGGTAATGCCCAGAAGAAGGAGAGCCATAATGCCACAATCTCCACCACCCAAAGTTCCAATTCCAGTTGCACTTAAAACACCTAAGTTTTTCCTTCAATTGAGATTGAAGAGTTAGAAGCAATACGATAAACTGAGCCTAAATCCACAGTAATCATGTCAAAAGCAAGAGAGACTGAAGGTGTTTCAGAAGAGGAAGCATTTAAGAAATCTTTCTATGACTTGATCGATATGGTTAAATTCCTCTATGAAGAGAGGAACACTAAAATGGCTAGAGAGTGTTCTAAGCATGCACATGTAGAAGGAATATCAGGAGACAAAAAAGACGATAAGAAGGATTGAAAGGGTAATGGAGGAAAGCCTCCTCCATCTCCAACATCTTCATCATCTTCATGATCCTCAACATCACAAACATCTTCGACTTCCACCACCAAAACTGTCCATACTCATTCCCATACCCAAAAGGAAAAAGCTGAAACTGGACATTAAGTTTGAGCTTCCCTTGAATTATGGTGAAGTGAATGTAGAAAATTTAGACAATTGGATGTATACTGCAGAATTTAAAACCTTCAAGAAGATGATTTAAAGATCCAGTTGGCTTCATTAAGGCTAGAAGGAGCATCATTAGTCTGGTGGGAAGCAAAGATTCAAGAGGAAATGAGAAACCATTGTAAGATATCCATTTCTTGGGTTGAATTTGTTTCTGCAATTACAATATTGTTTTACCCTTTAGCCTATATGCAAAAAGCCATTATGAGTTGGTAGAATTTTAGGTAGCTCAAAGGCAAAATAGTCCATGACTATACCTAGGAGTTTAGAAAGATGGCTTTGTTGTTAGAAGTAAACTTGTATTCCTAATATACATTGTTGAAATATATTGGGGATTTATATTCCTTTTTGAAACATATTATCCTTATTTTCAATCTAGGAAGTTTGGATGAGGTATGTGTGCAAGCTACGCACCTTGAAGCAATGGGAAAGAACATTCAGGAAGAGGGTAGTAAGAATAATCCATTCAAGGGTAAGGAGAAGGAAAAGGGGGGGGAATGGAAGGGAAAGAAGAATGCAAGTGTGAAGAAATAAGGGGATTACCATATCACAAAAAATTTCTAGAGATGGGCATGATGAAGCCCATTGTTGGAAATTACATCTGGAACTATGGCCTAAGAAGCAAAACAATAAGGGAAAACAAAAGACGACTGCTTCCAAACAATACCACCTTGGATCAGACTCTGGTGATGAGACCAAGATTTCAACCATGGTCACAAAAGGGAAAGTAGTTGTTGCAAGCACTAGTTGTTCAAACAGACAGAACAACACTCCAATGAATAATCAAGAATAGAGTTGTTTCATGTAAGGGTAATTTCAAATCATACAAATATTGATGCATTATTTGATAGTGGGTCACAATCAAACTTAATTTCAGAAGACTTGGTAAAAAAGATTAATCTTGAAACTGTACCTCATCATAAGCTATATCCATTGGGTTGGATAGTAAATAATGAGAATTTACAGGTTACAAGGAAGTGTTTATTCAAGTTTACCATTACTAAAAAGTTCATTGATGAAGTTGAGTTGGATGTAGTTCCACTTGACATCTCAGGAATCAGTTTGGGTAGTTCATATTTGTATGATAGTAAATCAACATTTTATCTCCCTGAAAGAAAATACTTATTTCTCAAGAATGGGATGGAGTACATTGTGAGAGCCCATTGTAAAAAGTTGAACATTACTTTTTTAACGCAGGGCAAATGAAGAGACTGGTAAATGCAAGTAAAATTTTGCGCTTCTCACGATCAAGAAAAAGAGTGATATTGATTATGAATATTTTTAAGGTTGTGATGACAAATTGAAATATGATTTCTTTCATGTGGTATGCAAGCATGTTGTGATGTTTCAAGAACCAAAGGGGTTACCTCGTAAGAGGGGAATTCAGCATGAGATATAGCTATTGTAGGATGTTCGACTTCCAAATATTGGCATGTATTACATGTCTATTATGGAGAGTATGGAAATCAAGAAGAAAATTCAATAATTTTTTAACAACATAATTATATGCTTATCTTCTTCGCCATGTGTTTCACCCATTGTCTTGGTGCCAAAGAAGGACAGGACTTGGCACATGTGTTTGGATTTTCGTGCACTGAATAAAATTGCCATAAATAACCATTATCCACTCCAAAGAATTGATGATTTTCTTGATCAATTGACATATGCAAATTATTTCACTAAGTTAGACTTACGAAGTGGTTATCATCAAATTAGAACAGTTGAAAAGGACATTTGGAAAACCACATTTAAAATTAAACAAGGAATGCTTCAGTGGCTTGTTATGCCTTTTCGTCTTACAAATGCTCCAGACATTTACATGAGAGTTATGAATGATGTATTCAGACCATTTCTAGATGACTTTGTCATTGTGTGCTTAGATGATATACTCATATTCAACAAATCCATAGATGAACATGTCATGCATGTAAAAACGATACCTGATTTCTTGAGAAAAGAATATTTTTTTTTAAATATGTCAAAGTGTGAATTTGGAAAGAATACTTTAGTGTATTTGAGATACATTGTTGGAGGAGGTGAGCTAAAGATCGACCCCTCTAAAGTTGAGGTCATTCTGAATTGGCCCAAGCTCAATACAGTTACAGAGGTAAGAAGATTTTTAGGGGGAGCACAATATTAGAGGAAATTTATTGCTAGTTTTTCTTCCATTGCAGCTCCATTACATGCATTGACAAGTGTCGAGAGAGTCTTCCACTAGGGAGTGTACAACAGGAATAATTTGATGCTTTGAAGCAAAAGATCATTTCAACACCGTTATTTGCTCTTTCAGATCTTAGACAGTAATTTGACATTCAAATGAATGCTAGTGATTACGTCGTGGGAGAAGTTTTTATGCAACATGGTAAGCCCATTTAATTTCATTCTAAAATTTTTAATGGAGTTGTAACTGACTATCCCACTTATGGAAAATAACTTTACGCATTGGTGCGAAGTGTTAAAAAATGAAAACACTACTTGATGTGGAAGGAGACCATTATCCATACCAACCATCAATCATTGCAGTATCTACAGTCACAGTCAAAGTTGCACCAGTCACGACAGTTACGACGGATGGATTTTATACAACAGTTTCGTTTGGTTACCAGGTACAAAAAGGGAATCTACAATAAACTATATGATATGCTTTCAAGGCATATTGTAAATTCATCTATCATACTCAAGAATAATCTTGTTTTACATGAAAGTTACATTGAAAAATATGCACATGATAATGAATTTCGAAATGTATATGCAATATTGAGTCAAGGAGACCAAATTGAAGAGTTGGATTATCATGTACATAATAGTTTGTTGTATCATTTGGGAAAGTTTTGTATTCCACAAGGAGAAAGAAACAGTATCATAAGGGAGGTGCACACCTCATTGATTTTTGGACACTTTGGTGTAGGAAGGACAATAGCGAACCTCCAAAGGTATTGTTATTAGCCACACATGTCTGATAATGTACCTCGTTTCATTAGAGGATGTTCTTTGTGTGTAACTATTAAGCCTAGTAATAGGAAACTAGGATTGTACACTCCACTTCTGGTACCTTCACATCAATGGGAGAGTATCTCAGTGGATTTGTAGGAGGTCTTTCATTGTCAATGAAAGGTCATGATTATTTGTATGTAATTGTAGACATGTTCAGCAAAATGTGTATACTAACACTATGTAAAAAGAAAATTATAGCTAAACAGATAGCTCATCTTTTATGCAAAAACATATGCATTCATTTTGGTCTTCCAACTTCCATTGTAAGTCATCGAGACTGTCGATTTGTTAGGAATTTTTAGTCAAATTTGTGGGACATGATGGACACAAAGTTGAAGAAGAGTACAACCCTTCACCTGCAAATAGATGGAAAAACCGAGGTTGTCAATATAACAACCATTCATCTTCTTAGAGGAAATTGCAACAAGCATCCCAAGTTGTGGGATGAATAGTTGCATTACATACAACATGCATACAACAGTGCAAAGCATTCTTCCACAAACAGATCGTCAATTGAGGCATGTTTTGGGTAATTGCCAAGATCACCATTGGAATTCATCTTTGAGAAAATGTCACTATCGATGGTAACAATGACATTAATAAGGCATGGAAGTTCATAGAGAAAATTCAGTTGCTACATCATACAATGTAGGAACACCTTGAGAAAAGTCAAAGCAACTACAAGGTAGGGCATTAGAAACACCGTGTTGATCATAAATTTCAAGTTGAATATGAAGTTTGGTTATATATTAGCAAAGAGATAATTCAAGGAGAAAGTAAAAAGCTTAAGCCAATCCATTATGGTCCTTTCTAAATTCTGGAAAAGATTGGTAACAATGCATTTAAGCTTGACTTTCCTCCTTATATGCAAATATACTATGTTGATAACGTTGAGAATTTGAGATTGTTTGAGCCTCCTTTCATTGACGATCAAGGAGAACATGTTTAACTGCCATCAATAGATGATTTATCGACAGATTATCTTGCTGAACTTTAGGAGGATCTCATACTTGACAGAAGAACTAGGACTTCGAAAAGAGGGGATGTCAAATACTTTAGAGTGGGACATAAGGGACAAAAGCCTTCTAAAGTCATATGGTTGCAAATTGATAAGGGGAGGGAGTTGCACCATCACCTAATGAACAATTGATAGTATCTTTTTGGTTCCAAAAGGCTTCTAGAGGGGAGGAATGATGAAACGCTTAGTATTTAGCTCAAAAATGAAAGTTCTTGGAATGCCTCAAAACCTAAAAGACCATGTCTATCTCGTCAAAACGATCCTAATGCAACTTGTTTCTCTGAAAATCGAGTTTGTATGATGAATTTATTGCATTTTGTTCACTTTGCTGAATAGGCAATATTTAAAAAGAAAAAATAAAATTCACTGCATAATTAGTAGTCTGTATCGATGATGGGGTAGGTCACTCTATAGGGTCAACTTTGCTCAATAGACCAATTAGAGCTCATCATGTGTCAGATAATTATTGGTTGATGAGAGGTGGTGATATGGCATACTGTGATTGGTTTAGAGTAGGACTAATGAGGAGGGGACAAGTGGCAAGCTCAATGATTGCCACGTATCCCTCCCAAAATAGCTTGGCTCAACACAGTTCATAAAAATTTTATGGAGGCAGCGAGTTCGACCCCGCGACCTCCGATACAAAGTCCACAACTCTTAACCTTCTCTGTTATACATAAGTTCTTAACTGTATAACACATCATATATATTTAAACTTGAATGTTTTTGGAGTGATCAGTTAAGATGGCCGACCATCCCCATGTGAATGTGCCAGCAGTCTACACCAAACAGTTAATACTCTGGCGACTCCATCACAAACTACCACTGCAACAGTTAATGCCATGTGAATGCTCTGATTTTCCTATGGTTACGACTAAGTGGAGGTCAGCCAATACTAGCAGACAACATGAACTAATAAACCACAACATTTAATGCGAGACATGTGTCTGCCTAGAACTGTTAGCCCCAAACTGTTACTGGCAAAATTCGTTAAAACTGGATTAGCGGTAATTAAGAGAAGTTAACTATTAATAAAACCTAGTTTTATTTAATTAAAATTCAGTTTAACTCAATGGCACTTTGAGAGGAGCCCACCAATTTCAGTCTTTTCTCCAGGTTTAGCAGCCTTAACTGGAGTTCTTCCAAGTTTGGAGGAGGATTTTTAGGGAAAAAATTGTTTGAGCCATAACTGGAGAATTATTTGACCAAATTAAGCTCACGAAAATGTTTTCCTAACTAATTTCGACTATTTTGAACACAGTGGAATAGGTATCAGGAGCAGTAGAGATTTGTAAACAACATTCTTTTTCCATATTGAGCTAATACAAAATCCCAAGCCATGGAAGTTGGCCAAAGGAGATGTAGCAAAAGAGGGGTGAACTCCTTCATAAAAACACTGTGTTAAGGGTTCACTTGATGGTTTTCTATACTTTTTGTTGTTGTTATTCAAAATTTTTCTTTTCTGCTTTTTTTCTCATGAATGTTACTTTAAAACTTGATCAAACTTCCCTGTTTACATTCACAAAAAACCTACGGAAACCTATGCACAGGAAGAAATGGATAAGTATTTATTTATAAATCTCTAACTAAACTTAGCATAGCAAAACTAAAATTAAATAATAGATCATGGAATAAGTACAATTTTTTTTTTTTTTTTTTTTTTTTCCCAAAGGTGAGCTAATGTTTTGTTTAGATGAAACTTTTTTGGGTACTTAGTTATGTATCGAGTGTTCACTGCCATATGCAATCCTACTTTTGGTATTTATTTTCTGGTGTATTATATCCTATAAAACCATACATTCTTGGTATAATGTTACCTCTTACTGTTTTTTCATCATCTTTGATTTCTTAATCATAATTACAAAGGAAACTACTCATCATAGTTGTCAAACCTTCTTTTTTATCAAAATAATGGTTACATCATTAATTATTTTTCTAAAATGGAATATTGAACTTTGGTATAAGTAACATAGGGAGATTGTATTCATTGTTTTAGATGTGGTGTTATTTTTCAACAATTTTCTTTAGATTTGGTGACAAAATTATGTCGTGTAAAATAGGTTAATAAGAACAACATCTTTACTTACTAGATGCACAAGATCCCCTCATGTCCACTTAACCAAGATCTCTAGGCTATAGGTCTTTATGAGAATTCAATAATTCATTCGTATGGTTAAATGCTTAGGTTGATCATCCATTACTTATTATGTTTAGTATGCTACCTATATACTAATTTTTTTTATTGTCCCATGTATTATGGTAATAACGTTAAAGCGTACATGCACTATTTTCCCGATAGAATAACATAAGATAAAATTCTAATGACTAATTTTTGGATGACATATTATAGAATAAGTTACATAGTTGGTCAAGTCATGTCTTCTTTATTTTCTATTTTATGATTGTTTTACACATTTGGTCATTATTATGATATCCATTCGTATTTCTATTCGACACTTTACTGGTTGCATGCTGAAATGCCCAACTAGTTTTTAACACTATCTCCGTGGGTTCTTTTGCTGATGGGCACTTGATAGTGTTACATTTACATTTACCATCCGATCATTTATTTAGGATGCTAGGTAATTACAATAAATCCATCCTTATTATTGTCACAACACCAAATATGGGCCTATTAGTTTAGAATATTCATGAAATATTGCTTTTGAAGGTAATTACTGTTGCTATCATCAAACAAGCGACTAGAAAATTGATTGACAAGAAAAGTATTACACCAATTTTATGGATACTTTACCATTCTCAGTTTAGTGTTGATGACCATTAGGACCAAGGGTTGAGCCTAAGCTTTGATACCACTTTTCATGTCCCTCTCTATGTATAACCCTTCCTTGTCTACTACTTAATATTTTTTTTCATATTTGTAACTATCCTTATGGGTTTGCCCTTAGTAATCCATCATTTTTGTGTTTAACCTTAAGTATTGGGATGAAGAATAATATTGAGTATCCTTAAATTTCCACCTTTATGGTACTATACTACCTTTCTAGCTTACGTGTGATCATATATAAACTACCTAACTTTTCCTTAAGGTTTCTAATACATTGACACTTACGTATTAATTCCTATCCTTTTACCCTATAATTTTAAGAGGCAATGGTATATCACAAAGCTAGCTTGATTCACACCTTTAATAGCTATCCCTTCACTTGTTGTATTACATCCACAAATATTTAGATAAATATAAATTAACCTTGCAATAAAGTTATAAGTGATTATTTATTTATCTATGATCTTGTCACTTTACATATAAACTCCATGGCTTCAGAATTTGAATCCCATCCCATGTTGAAGTACAAGTTTCTTTTTGCATGTCGTTTTAGTTGAGAGTATCGAGGTTAGTTAGGAGAGAGTACTAATAGTCCCATGGTTGTGTTAGGCCAGGCAATAACTCCTCAAAGAAAAATTGATTCATATGTTTATTCCTTCAGGTTAGTCTTCATTATATACATGCGGGAGAGATTGTTCACTTCATCTCCCGATGACTGTTGATATTACTTATTTATTTATTTACATTATATTCACCCAATCCTGATGATTAGGTGTCAACATTTCGTCACTTAATTTGAAGGGATGTTGGTGAGTCCAAGCATCATTCTGAATCATTCAAGCTTTTCTCTTCCAAGCGCTTTGGTGAAGATGCCTCCAATTTGCTAATTAGTGGAACATTGATGGACATGGATTGTTTTGGCCTCAACATTATGTCAAATCAGATGATATTTAGAATTGATGTGGTTCGTTCGATCATGGAACTTTGGATTCTTGGCAAACTTTATTGCTGAGGTATTTTCAAGCATGAGTGGAGTTGATTGTACTTGTTTTACCTACAAATCTTCAGGAATTTTACTGAGCCACACAATTTCTTTTGTTGCTTCATTTGCTGCCAAATATTCTACTTCTGTTATGGAATCTGTTGGAACTGATTGTTTGCATCATCTCCAGCAGACAGCTCCTAATCCAAGGCTCATAGCATATCCTGAAGTAGATACCCCAGTTTCTTTGTCTCCATCGAAGTATAAATCAGAATATCCAATCAAGTTGAAGTTGTCCACTTGTGTATACTTGATTCCAAAGTCTTGAGTTCCCTTCAAGTACCTTAGAACTCTTTTTGCAGCAGACCAATGTCCCTCACGAGGCTTTTGCATAAACCTGGAGAGGATTCCAACAACAAACAAAATGTCTGGTCTAGTAGTAGTTAGGTAGTTGAGACTTCCTACAAGTTGTCTATACTTTGTTGCATCCTCAAATTCTTTCCCTTCAATAGGTGTGAGCTTTACATTTTGTTCCATTGGAGTAGTAAGAGGATTACATTCTGTCATGCCAAACTTGTTCAATAGATCTCCAATGTATTTCTTTTAAGAAAGAAATATGGACTTCGGATGTTGGGTTACTTAAATACCAAGATAGTAATGAACATAGACCAAATCAGTCATTTCAAAACTTTTCCCAAATTCCTTATTTATTGATGCAATGTAGCTTTCATTGTTCCCTGTCATTAAAAGATCATCTGCATATACCACAAGATATACAAATTTCTTGCTAAATTTCTTGACAAATAAAGTTGCATCATCAAGATCATAATGTTTGAAATTGAGTTTCAGAAGATGCTGAGTTAGTTTTTGATACCAAGCTCGTGGTGCTTGTTTGAGGTTGTACAAGGACTTCACCAGTTTCAATACTTTATGTTTGTGTCCTTTCACAGTAAATCCTTTAGGTTGGGACATAAAAACATTCTCTTTTAGATCTCCATTCAAGAAAGCAGTTTTTACATCCATTTGATGGACTTTCCAACTGTTCTAAGATGCTAGGGAAAAGAGTGTCTAAATGGTAGCCCATTTTACTATGGCGCCACAAGTCTCCTCATAATTGACCCCTTCCTTCTGCGCAAAACCTTTTGCCACAAGCCTAGCTTTGTGCTTGTCAAGTGAGCCATCAGCTTTATACTTGTTCTTGTAGACCCACTTGGAGACAATTGGTTTGGTTCGTAATGGAGGATCAACCAGCTTCCAAGTGTTGTTCTTTATGAGGGAATCATACTTCTTTTGCATTACTTCTTTCCATTCATCGTGAGAAGCAGCTTCTTTGAAGGAAGTTGGTTCAAAATCCGTAGACAAGTTCAATTCACAATCATAAGAAACATCCATATCAACAGGTGAATTAGAGTCATCTACATCACCTCCATTTTGCTCGTTTGAATTTCTAGTTCCTATCTTTCCAACCTCATCAGGATGGACACTTTCAAGTGTCTTTGTCAGCCACTTTGGGGGACCTTTCTCAAATGGTCCAGGCTGCTTCGTTGATTGAGTTGGGACTAAATCAAGGTTGAGTCTCCCAATTTTGTCAATCACATCACTTAAAGCATCATCTGTTGTTGGAGTTTCATGTAGGGGAGAGTGTTCTTTAGAAGATAATTCCAGATTTTGATCTAGTATAGGAATCTCCCCTTCAAGATGTGGAATCTGATTATCAAATTCTTGAAATGATTTTGCTTTTGCAAATATATCGAAGAGATCAAGTTGCCGCTCAACAACATTGCTAGTTTTGGATGATTCAAGAAAAATTACATCTCTAGATACAACACACTTTTTATTTACCTCATCATAGAGATGGTATGCTTTGGAGGTGTTTGAATACCCCATGAATATACATTTACAACTTCTAGCACCAAATTCGTTTCTATGTACCTTTGGTATCAAGGCATAATAGGTGGAACCAAAGACCCTGAGATGCTTTACTGAAGGAACATGTCCATACCACATTTCATATGGAATCTTGTTTCTAATAGCATTATATGGACATCTATTCTTTATATATGCAACACATAGAACAACATCAACCCAAAACATTATCTTTACGTTTTTTAAGAAGAGCATGTATCGTACCATATTTAAGATTGTCCTATTCATTCTTTTAGCTACCCCATTCTGTTGAGGATAATAAGGTACAGTTGTTTGAAGTTTGATCCCATGTTGGCAAAGATAGTTTTTAAATTCATATGATGTGTATGCTTTTCCATTATAAGTGTGATATACCCAATATGAGATTGTGCATCATTTTCAATCCATTTATGAAAGTTCTTGAATGTTTGAAAAGCATCAGATTTGTTCTTCAATAAATAAACCCAACACATTTTGGTGTAGTCATCAATAAATGTCAGCATATATTTGTTTCCATTTGTAGAAGGAACATGCATTGGACCACATAAATTTGAATGAATGAGTTCAAGTTTTCTATGTGCTCTTGAATGTGAATCATGAAAATACTATTTGCTATGCTTTCCTAGAATACAAGTATCACATTGCCTAAATTTCCTAGGAATTGTAGGCAAACGAGCAACACCTTTTTTCTTCAACAAGCATAGGTTGTCATAGTTCAAATGTCCAAGTCTAGCATGCCATAATAAACTTGATGGAAGTGTACCTTCTCCATGATGAGAATTGTATGAGAAATGTTGTGCATGAGCAGAGGTACCTTGTAGCTTGAGAAGCCTTTCTTATTCGATTCCCTTCATTACAAGTGAGTGGTTAGATGTTTTTCTTACCTCAAGTTGGCCATCAAACATATGAATGGAGTGACCTTGCTGGAGGATGTCAACCAAGGACAAAAAGTTTCTCTTGAGTTGTGGGAGATATAGAACATGATGTAGTAGAAAGTCTGGAATACCAAGTAGTTTAAGCCTGATTGTGCCAAGCCATGATGGCTTTATTTTTGATTGGTCTGCAAAGTATACTGCTCCATCAACATTGTCAGTAAATTCTTCAAAAAAATATTTTCTATGAGTCATGTGGAAAGTTGCTCCTGAATCAAGCAACCAATCATTTTTCCAAGAATCAAGTGAAGCATTAAATAAATCTTCATTTACTCCAATATTACATTGTGCCACAACATAGTGAAGGGATTCAAGTGCTTTACCTTTGTCTGTATCTTCAGTTTTACATTTATGTTGGTTTCTTTGCTACTCAATTTTGTCCCATGGTAACTTGCATGTAGAGGCATCATGTCATCCATTCCTTTTGCAGCATATGTAGTGCAAATCTGCCTTTTCTCCTTGAGAGTGTTTCCCCCCCACCTCTGAAATATCTTCCTCTTCCTCTTCGACCACTTCTTCCTCTTGAAGAATCTTGAGCAGGATGCTTTTCTTTATGAGCAAGGGACACAACCTCTTCAAAAGATTAAGGGGTTGTCTTCTTTCCAAAATCTTTCTCTCTTTCAGCAAACTTTTTCATAAGAGAGTCAAAGGTGATATCTTTGAGATTTCGATTTGCATGAAATGACTCAAAATAATTGGAGTAAGCAGGATAAAGTGCCTTGAGAAAAGTGATAAGAGGAATATCCAATTCAACCTTAGTGGATTTGATATCATGCATTATAAACTTTACTTCAGATGCAAGAGCAAGAGGATCATTATTTTGCAGTTCAACAGTGAAGACTTTAATCATGAGTTGAACAACTTCAAGTGCAGAATGTGTGTCATAAAGTTATTTCAGCTTTTGTAAGGCTTCAAAAGCAGTTGGAAACGGAAAAATATGGTGACTTATATTTCCATTTACACATGCTTCGATTAATGCATAAGCTTTGAGTTCTTATTTTCCCAAATGATGAGCTCTTTGTGTGAGGTAGGTTGTTCTGGCTCTTTGTCTCTTTCTCCAACACACACTCCTTTCCACAACTCATTGAAAATGAGCATGTGTTTTATCATCCGAGACCACTCAGGATAGTTCTCTTTGCTATTGAGAACTATTCCCACGATGGATATGATTGAATGCATACGGTAACAAAAAAAATTCTGTTGCAAAACTTTTTCTCTTAATGGGAAAAAAATAAGACACGACAATAAATTCAAATGTCAATTGGCATTCATATGGACAACATTAAAGTATGGAATATATATGGGTGAGATAGCCGAAATATATGGTGAGTGACTGTGTATATATATATGGCAGCCTAAATATATCATAAATATATAAAAAATTGTACAGCGCTGGACACAAACTTTACAATGCATATAGCAGAGGTATATACCAAAAATGTTCCAAGAGCGAGCGAATTCACGTAGAACTCCCTCACACTTCTGAAATCAGAATTAAAATTCAATTTTAAAAACTCTCACAGTCAGGTATCAACGCATATGCCAACACCAATCTGGAGCACCAATTTTCTTCAATGGATACACCAACTCAATAACTAGAGCAACGCTCAACCAATGGACTAGCGTACAGCACACAGCAGCCCTTCAAAAAACTTTGACACCAACATTAATACACAACTAATTTACGCATTAATACACAACAACCCTTCAAAAATATTTTGATACCATCATTAATATACAACTGATTCATGCATTAATACATAGATGATTCACGCGTTGTTACCAGTGTTGATACTAGCGTTAATAGAAACGTTAATACACAGTTGATTCATGCACGCAGATCCTAGCCAAGGAACCTAACTCACGCATAGTTCTTCGACCTTCTAGTTTTATTCAACGGATGGTTCTGCGTTAGACAATGGCAATGACTACAAAGTGGTAGAAACTATGGAGGGGATAAAGGGTGCAGTAGATAGTGGATAGGGAGCAGTAGGCAGAGGACAGAGAGGAGTAGGCAGAAGGGAATTACAACTATTTTGGGAGTTGGCTCTCATACAACGTCACGCCAAGCAGTAACTCCTCAAAGCAAAATTGATTCCTATGTTTATTCCTTCAGGTTGGTCTTTATTATATACATGAGGGAAAGGCTGTTCGGTTCATTTTCCATGATTGTTCATATTAATTATTTATTTATTTACATTATATTCACCCAATCCTAATGATCAAGTGTCAATAGGTTGATCATCTACAATTGCATCCCTCCAGCTCCTTGAGACCAGGTGCTTGTCACATGATTGCAGGGTTCAGGATATGTGAATTACATAGATTAATTAAGAGAAGCTAATGTTGTTGGTTGCCTCCTCTCAAACCCTAAACCTACCAAAAGCTAACTCTTTGTATTTCAGTTTTGAGGTGCGACTCATTGAGAAAATTCAGGTGAGGGTGCCATTGTCTTGTAGCTACCTTGTCCGTTTACAAAAGTATCCAGAATTTACACACCGCGTTGTTTCGTGGTTATTCAAAAGGGTTACTTCATCATTTCCTAGAAAACTATGTTCATAAAGAATATCAGTTCCTTGTAACACGAAGGGTAACAACCCTTGACGTTCAAGCTTCTAGTTCTTGGTGTGTGGCCATCCAGCACTAAGCAGGCCTTCCATTTTGATTTTCATAGGTACAAATTTCGCTATAGTAATTTAAATTATGAACTTGACATTTTCTTTTATCTTCTTTTATGAGGATATGGAAATTTAATTTAATAATTCAGGCTTCCATTTAGATTTGGAAGACGCATACAGAACCAGACTCTACTACCCACTTGAGTTCTCCTAAAGAAGTCGCACTTAGCCATGAATTCTGCAAATTAAATAACTGTATGGGATATTTTCTTACGGGCGCCCATAAGGTTATATAGTTGTGGTTTTAAAGCATGCGTTGATTCCCAAGTTTTCTCTAGATATGAGGTGCTTGATTTCCAGGTTGGTTGAGTACTTCCCCTGGATATTCTCATGATGTTTGTGATTCATTTGTGGGTCCTTTCTAAACATACTTACTCTGGTTGAATGTTGTCCCTTCCATGGTTGGGATTGTCATTATGAGAAGTCCAAGGTATCATGTAGTTTCTCGACGTGTCTAACCCCAGGTGACTGAGATGAATTTTCCACTTCCTGTCTATTTACATTTTTTTTCAGGGAAGGGTTTACTCTTACCCTTCTTATGACATCAAGCTTCCACTTTTCATTTAGTCATAGGAACTCTCACTAGTGGTGAAAGTCGCAACATTGACCTTCACTTGATAATTTCAGAATGTATCCCCACTTGAAACAATGGCTTAATTCGGATGAACTACCTTTCGATCTTGTGCAAAAAATGGTACTGGTTCCATGCTTCTTTAGTTTAGCACATCAGTTGCTATGACCATTTCCCTGACTGGGTAAGTTTTCCTGTCATTTGGCTTGTATCTAATTTCATTGTCTTAATGTCAATTACTACTCAAAATGTCGTGCGAGAGAGATTTTCCCTAACGTCAAGTTTTGGTGTAGCCTCTGGTAACCCAGGTTATCGACTTGGTCGTTCCAATCATGAAACTTTTTGCAAGTGAACAATTATCCCATTTCTTACCAAATTATTCTTTTTTAGTTTTACGAATTGGAAGGTAATGTCCTTATTGCCTTGTAATCATTATTGCTTTTAATCCACCATGCATACATGATCGAATTCAAATGTTATTGAGGTATTTTATTCAACTTGTACCACTGTAAAATTTTCTTGATGTTTAAATTTGAAATCACTTCCAGAATTTCTTCATCTGAGTAATTTGCTTCCTATCTTTGAATTTCCCCATAGGTATGTTCATGCCCCTCTTTGTAGTTTTACCCTCAAATCTCTATTCACTTTTACAGAATTGAACGAGAATTATTCCTTCCAGGTGGGTAATTCTCGATGCTTCTTTCAAAGGAGATTCCTTGCGCTTATCTGGTACAAAATTGTTGTGGAAATTGAATTTATCAAATTCTAGAGTTTCTATCTCACGTGCTTCAATAGTTTCCGCCTTGATATAATTAATTATAACTCATAGATGCGGTATTGTTACTTTCTTTTTCCAGAAGAAAAAGCTGGATAGTTATATTAAGGAAATATGAGAGCCAGATTGCTTACAGAAAAGGCACCTCTGTTGTGCAGATAGGGCACAAAATGCTCAGAGGGAGGAAAGAGAGACAAAAAGTGTGAAGGATAGATCATATGTAGATACATAGAGATACATCATATGCAAATAGTTCTGAGAACAGATATATGATACATCATATGCAAATGGTCCTGAGAACAGATATATGAAACAAATGCCACAAAAAGGAGCTATGCCTTGTTACTGGAAATGTAGTCGTAATAAGAGCAGATACAAGGCATAATGGATTTGAAAGGGACTTTGGAGTCGTTGAAGATCCTGTGATTACGCCACTTCCATACAAACTAGACCATGATAATGAGAAGAGGGCGGCGTTTTTCACATTGTGAAGTCCACCATTGAAAGGTTGCATGCACAGAATTGAAGACAACATGAGGAAAATTGTATAAAAAAGCAAGTTCATACCAGATATCGTGTGTGGAGCTACAATGAAGGAAAATATGAAAATTTGACTCCTCGTATGTCTCGCAAATAGAGCATCTGTTGGGTCAATGCCAGTATCTCTTTCTCAAATTGTCCCACGTTAGGTTCTTATTGTTGAATAGTAACCATGCGAAGAAAATCATCCTTGGTGGGCAACCAGTTTTCCATAGTGCCATAGGGAAAATAGGAGCAGAACTTAGAACCTTTGAAACGATGAGCTAAAAATATATATCTTTGACACATATAGGAGCAGAAGCGTTGGATGAGAACTAATATAGATGATCATAAAGACCCTTGCGCATGATCCCACAATACTGTAAGGACGAAGTGACCTGTACCCAGACAGAAGAGAGAGGGGCCGGTAGACCAATTTGTTCAACAGATTTTCATATGGCGGAAAGACCCGACCAATCCAGAATGATTTTATCCTAGGTGAAGATACCCAGGTGATGCAAGGCGGAAATAACGTCATCAGGTAGAGAGAAGCATTGTTTGTTGGCAATGTGGTCTATACCAATGAGCACACGATTGCCAGAGTGCAAACGCCATCTGAGTTTGGACAGGAAGTGTTTCTCGACAGACTTAAAGCTGAGCCAGATGGCAGAGCCTCTACGAATACCAATAGTGCCTCTCTGATACCAGTATTCCAATCCATTTCCCTTTAGATATTTTTGTTGAATGGTAATGCTCCATGGCTCAGTGCCAAAAATGCCCCTGCAGAAAATTTTGCAAATAAGTGACCTGCCAAAAATTCTCATGTCTTTCAGACCCCATCCGCCCAAATTTTTTGGTAATGTGATCCTGTCCATTTTGGTCAAATGAAACTTTGTTTTATTTTTCCTACCACCCCAAATAAAATTTGTCATGATTGAGATTAGCTTGTTGATGATGTTGATCGAGAGATGAAAGAGGTGTGCCCAGTACACCGCCATCTGTAGCAGAACAACTTGGGAGAGCGTGACCCTACCCGCCAGAGAAATATATCTGTATTCTCAAGTGGAGATTCGCTTATAAAATCTATCGGTCAGCCATATCCAGTCATGCTTGGAGTAACCAATAGGTTTTAGGTGAAATCCAAGATATTTGAGGCCCTGGGAAATTGAGGCCAGTTCAATGTCGAAGAGTTGAGAGATCCAAGACACCATGTCCAGATCCACATCGTTGTGATATAGCATGGATTTTGTTTTGTTGATCAAGAGCCGAGTAGCACAGTGAAAACGATCCAGAATATCTTTGAAGAAAACCCATGATAACCTATACAGCATATCAAAGAAGAGTACATCGTCTATAAAGAGATTGTGTGAGATATCTACATGTCTGTAAATCTTAATCGCCTCAATTTTTTTCTCAGCCACTGCTTTGTTGATATGCAGACTAAGAGTAGTCATGAAGACGATGAACAAAAGAGGTGACAGAGGACATCCCTGGTGCAGTCCTCTTTGAGCTTGAAAGAAATGAGATGGAAAGCCATTTACGATTATAGCATAGTTGAAATTCATAAAGCATGCTAAAATCCATCGAATGTTATGTGGTTGGAGACCAATATTAGCAAGCAAGCATTCAATAAATCCCCAATCAATGTAATCAAAAGCCTTACGAATATCAATCTTCATGATGGCCGCAACCTGGTGACGAGCATAGAGAGAAGATAGGCATTCCTGAGTGTTAGCCACAGCGTCAAGGATGTTCCGACCACCAAGAAAAGCGTATTGATCTTTAGATAAGGAGGAGGCAAAAATTCCCTTGATCTGTTGGGCAATAATCTTAGTGATGATCCTAAAAGAAATGTTGCACAGGGAGATCGGACGGAAGTCCTTAAAAGATTCAGGATCTGTATTCTTAGTGATGAGAGAAATCAGTGTCGAGGAGGTGTGAGGATGAATGGTTCCTATAGTTCTTAAAGCTTCCACCATGGAAAGGATATCCAGCTTAAAGAGATCGAAGAAGTGAATGAGAAATTCTATAGTCCAGCCATCCGGCCCTGGACACTTCTCCTTCTGGAAGGATTTCATAATTCGTAGGAGCTCCTCTTCCGCGACTGACTTATATAACACTTTGTTTGCATTTTCATCAAACATTAGGGGGGCCGGATCAATACCCCATAAGAGATCCTGAAAAGCAACATTTGGTCTCCTCGTGAATTTTTGCTTGAATAAAGAAACTGCTTCCCAAGAGATGTCTTGTTGGGAGACAAAGATGTCACCCTTGTCGTTCTTGATCTTCCATATGGCATTTTTTTTCCTTCTTGAATTTGCAAACTTGTGAAAAACTTTCATGTTTTTGTCCCCATCCCGTATCCATGTAGCCCTACTTTTAAGCTGCCAAGATGCTTCCTGTTTCTTTAGAATATCGAACCTTTTCCCCTCAAGTGTGCGGATGCGACATTTCATGTCAAATGTGAGGGGAGAAGAATTGCTCGCCCGCGGGATGGAATCAAGCTCCTGTTGAATGTGGAGGAGATCCATATTGTCTTTTTTCTTATTCCCCATTTCCCAAACTTTAACAATCTTTTTCAGCGCAAGTAATTTTTCACGAAGAGTGCGGGGGGCATATGTGGAGACGTAGAAAATACCTCTTTCCATGAGTTGATAATGGGCTCATTAAAAGCGGATGCCAGTAGATATGTGCAATTAAATTGAACAGATAGCCCTTTTTGACACCACTGTCCAGCCATGAGAGCATGATGGGGCGATGATCAGAGACCAGGATATTCTCCACCGAGGAATTAGGCATGCCCAAAATATCAATAATACTGACGTGGACCAAAAACCTATCGATCTTCTTAGCTATATAAGCTTGATTGGCCCTGCCATTTGTCCACGTCGGCTTCATCTCCCCGGGAGAAACATCTATCATATTATGGTTAAGAAGATCAAGCTTGATAGAATCTGCAAGAGAGTCAGAATGCCTACAATGACCCCAGCATTCTTCAGAATTTAGAGTGAGATTAAAATCGTCGTCAATAATCAAGTGTTCAGTATCAAAGATTGCAGAGAAAAAAAAATCGACCAGAAAGGGATCCTATTTTTATAGGGCGGATATATATTTAGTATATTTAAAGGGATTCTAATGCCTCTGACTGTGGCTGAAATGAAGATGCCAGCAAAACACTTATAATCTTTTTCTTTGATACGGGAGGGTTCCCAAAGTGTAGCTTGTCCGCCAGAAATCCCATTTGCATATGTGGCCACCATGTACCAGGATGGTAGCAATTTCCTGAAGTATGTGAGTGAAGCCTCACAATTGTGCATAGTTTCCTGTATGAGGATGATATTCGGTCGAGAGGAGCGGAAAAAATCCCTGAGCATTAGAAATTTGGGGTCAATGCCAAGGCCCCGAATATTCAGTGAGATAATAAGAGTCATTTTGAGGGTTCGCCAGCCACATTTGCTCTAAGAGGTTGTGTATCTGGTAAACCATAAATGGGAACATCGATGAGAGAGAGGTTCCAAATGCCGCACTCTGTAACAGTGGTTCTGCCCCTAAAATGCCTATTGCCACCACGAGACTTCTTCCTGATAGTGATATTCTTAGCCGAATCCGGGCTAATGAAAGGAAAACTAGGAACTGGAGGTTTGTGAATGGTGAGAGGTTCAAGTTCGAGAGATTTACGAGATAGAAAGATGTCGAGGTCACTATCAAATTGATTAATGGGATAAGATGTTGGGGAGTTGACAGGGGTGACGGATGGACAACGACCCTTTCCCTTAATTTGTGAAAGAAGTGCCTTGTCCGGAGAGGGGGGGGAGGAAGAGATAGGGATGGGAGATGTTTCGAAAGAAAAGTCCTTGATAGATAACAGGATAGGGGATGGGATAGCAGCGGGATCAACAGGTTCCAGGATAGTGAGCAGGGGGGAGCAGGAGGATGAAGATGTAGAGGAGTAGGATGGGTGGAGGGATCACCGGATGAGGGAAAAAGAGGAGGGTCAGTAGAGGCCGCCGTGTGAGGAAGGGGGGGTCAGTAGGGCGGATGTCCGTAGGCACAGAGGAGGAAGTGTTATCAAAAGAGGTGGACTTTCCAGCTCGATGACGAGAGGAACAGGAACGAGAGAGCTTGAGACGGGCACAACATTTTATCAAATGACTGGTCTTATGGTAGGCAGCACAGCGGAATGGGATGCCCCAATAATCCAAACGTGGTTTTATATGTAGATTCCTTCGCCAAGGCACCAGGGGTCCACGTAGACAAAACGACGAATCGCATTCCTGATCTCTTCAAGAGTTTCCTTCGACCAGAATTCGAGGGGTAGATTAGGCAATTTTACCCAAATGAGGTTGTTAGACAGAGTGTTGCTCAATGGATCAAACCCAAAATACCATCAGTATAGGGCAAGAAAACTTCTTTTATAAACCCAGGGACCCTTTAAAATAGCTTCAGCATCCCCAGCAGCAAGGAAATGAAAGCAATACCAACCTTTCATAAGATTAGAGATCACAGGGATATACCCAATGACAGGCTTCCAGTGGGATGCAAGCCACAAACGCATATCAGCATCGTTCATTAGGGGGAAGTGCCATCTTCCAATGAGAGCAAGGTGATGAAGACTATCAATACATTCGAAGAGATGAACAGAGTGAAACTTAAGAGCTGTAGGTGGGGCGGATGTCCGAACAGGCTTGTGTGATTTGTTGTAAAGCAGGCGCTGTGGGTAAATATGCTCCCCATCGACCCTAAGATTAGGGGGATTTTAATCGATCTGCTGACAGGACGACTTAATAGCCACATCATCCAAAACACCCTGCCAGTCACCCCCAGCTGTGGCGGTCTCCCAAGCCGGTTCAGCTTCCAATGTGGCATTGATAAGGGCCTCGGTGGTAGTCGAGTCAGAACCACCCTCCATGCGCACCAATCGCAGTCGAAAATCCCACCTAGGGATTAGCAAGATATGGAGCAGAAGAACAAAGTAGATGGAAGCAGAATCATAAATGACGATGACAAAAGACAAGGGAAGAAGGACTATGCATATAGTGCCTGGAGAAGGTAAACCGAAAGCGATGGAGACCCGTTCTGACATAGCAGAGAAAAGGGAGGGTCGAGAAAAAGAAAATAACAACCGAAGAAGATTATCCCATATGGATCAAGGACAAAGAGAGATAGATATCAGCTACCAAAGATAGAAAAAAGTGTAGCATGGCGTCAGCAGGCCGCCAATCGTCCAAAAGAGATGATAAACAATGGGAGATAGTTAATGCATAGATAGAGATGTTCAGAGAGGATTGAAGACACAATCCGAAAAAGGAGAGATTTGAAAAAAAGCCCTGATACCGGATTTGAGAAAACCGCGGCAACAATTCCGATACCAGGAGCAAGGGATGGACTCCTGTAATGGTGGACTTGTGAGCAGAGGATTCACAGCAAGTGAAACAACAGCAGTATAATGCAAATATGCACCACCATTTACCAATCTTGAACCTGACGTCTTTGCATGGTTTATAAATGGAAAAATGCGCTTTAATCAACTGTAAAATATCCATATTCATATAATAGAGCTTTCATAGAAGAAGATACCCAATTAGGAAGCAAATAGATACAATCTATAAACCATCGCACACGCAATCCAGAAATAGTAGCCTACGATAAAGTGTCTAGGAAAACAGAGAAACACGTAAAACCAGAAGTCAAGCATGCAGGGAGGGGAGCATAAAACTAACCTTATACTGCGTAACAACCACTGTGTACGAGAGCGCCCGCCATGAAAAAATCCAGTAAGATGAAAACAATGGTCGGAGCTAGTAGTAGGAAGTGAGAAAAAAGAGAGTCGACCGTCTCAATGAGAGAGGTCGACGGGCGACAAACGCCCAAAACGATTCACAGGAGGAGGCGCTGTGAATATATGGAGGTCAAGAGTCGAGTGTTAAGACATGATATGAGACAGATGGCAAACCTGGATAGATTTGAATGCATGAGCCACAAACACCAGGCAGGTTGATGAGAAGGGAAAGCCGGCGATGGAGCTATAAAAAACTGGCCTGGTGTGGTTCAGCAAGAGTAATGCACTGGTTGGTCCCCATGGGACATGCTCTCACCACAGTGGTTGCCGTAGAGGTCGCTCCGAACAACTCCCTCAATCTTTGCCACCTACCCGTGAACTTAGTTATGGTTCATCGGTATTGTTACTTTCAATGAAAGAAAGAAAGGTATTGTTACTTTCATTGACTTTATTTTGGGGTTTATTTTCTATTATGGGATTATCGCCCAATGTGAGTCAACTGTAAATAGTTAATTATCTTTTGATGTGGATGATGAAGGATTTTTATTTGCCGTATTTATTTTAAGCATATACTCAACTTCAAAAATCAACAGTAGTCTTATTGAATTTAGATATGCTCGTGTGAAAAGATTTTGGTCTCCTGTGTGTGCAATGTGTTTGTTAATTATCCCAATATCAAAGTCCTCTATCTTGACAACTTCATGGTTTCTGGTGCATAGATTCGTTTGGCTACCTGTTAGCAATTTAATGTTTTCATTGCAATTATAGGCTTATATTTAATGATCTAAAATCATTGATAACAATTTTTTTTTATCTTTGGCATAGCGCTTGAAGGAGCTCTTTCTACCATTTTAATATTCCTACAGTAACTGCAATGAAGCAGGGTTTTTTCTTTAAGGTCGATAATTTTTCCTTTCAGCCATTTTTATATTCTGCTTCTTTCTACTAGCCTATTGGTTTCCCTTCAAAATTAGGCTACATCCCTTTCTCCATTCTTATTCAGCTTCAAACTTGGCTGCAACTGCTAACTAAAAAATCTCTTTTATGAATTATATGAATATCTCTAATGAGCTTTGTCTTTATATCGGAGATTCGAAATTACCCCAATTTCAACGAATACTATTAAGGTCTTCATATGCCTACTAGTTGAATTGTTCAATACTACCTTGTAATTCTTAATACCCTCGGCACATGATCATTAAATTAATTCTCCTTATTTAATTTTACTCTTAGTCTTAAGATCACCCTAGTAGCTCTACTCTAATAATATTTATGATAAGGACCATTTATCTAAGGATCTAAGGTTTAATGGATTTTCAAGCTACACTTTAGTTGATTATATCATAACCTCCTGATTTTCCTCAAACTAAAAGTCCTCATCATTTGTAATTAATTTAGAACTAACTGTATCTCTATGGAAACAACTGCTTTCTGCATGCACACAAAATAAGTCAACATTCTAGTATATACAATTTTGTTGTTACTCCCCACAATTAATATACTTAATACACCATACAAAACTAACTCAACACACAACATTAAATACTTTAGCTACTTTAGCACAAAGCATCAAATGCATAACAAGTTTGAATAAAATCAAAGAGCATAAAATAAAATTTAATAAGACCATCAATGAAGTACTTGGAAGTTTACACCTACTCACCACCCAACCTAGAAATGTTTTCCTCAGTTCAGTGCTAATAATCAATTCCTCGTTCATCCCCTTCTCAATTATTAAATACTTGTCTTGCATGATAAGGTTTATTTTTGGTGGTGTCCCATTTTCGTGGATATTATTCTCCCCTTGCCTACACTTTTGCCAAAAAATCTTGCCTTTCTCTCCCATGATGCTTTTATGTTTTCTCCAAGCCTAGCATGCATCTCGAGCTATGAAATTTAACAAATATTTATCTCTCATTGATTAAATTTACCTAGAATTTTATCTAGAATTCCTATAATGAAAGAGTTATCCATTCTCATTCACCCATGGGATTTTATTTGGTAGGAGTCTCATTCATAGGTGTTCTTGTTTCCAAGTACATAGGTTCCACTTATTACTTAGTATTGATTATTTTTTACACAATAGTTTTCATGGCTTTTATATCATGTCACCCAATACAATGAATTATTACCAAATGATATTCTAGCAATGGAGGGATATTACTCTAGACTTAGATCATAAGTCAAAACAAAAGAATATTTAATATGCTAGACCAATTGCAATTGGACCAAAGAAATAAAATGAGAAGATCCAAACACCTTTACCGCTACTTTTTGAAGCCAAACACACTTTTCCCAAATATCTTCAAACTTTCCCCATAACAGAGAATTTAAATCCAATGACTCACAAAAAGGAAGAGATTGATTTTTCTATAGGAGCTTTGTGAATTGAAATTGAATTTTATAAACTACTTTTGGATCTACATTGTCTCCCTCTATGACTCTCTAGAGATACTACAACCACCAACATGACATCCTTATAACATATGGAGGATGAAAAAAGTCTCAAAACTGAGTTTCTTTTTATCGCACATTCAAAGCTCTCATTAATTATAACTAGCACAATCATATAAATTAAATGGATGATAAAGCTAAATAGGCATCAATTTATTATAAGCATTAAAACCTTTACTTCGTAACACCTCTAGGGTGTAAAATTTAAAAAAACATTAAAAATAGATACATAGATAGATAGATAGATAGATAGATAGATAATCATAAACAAATATTTACCTTCATTTTATGATGGAGATTCCTAATTTGTAAATAACTACGACCCAAAAAAACATTAAAATAAAAACTAATAAAAACTAAATTATCTGTTGATTTTAATATATATATAATATATATAATATTATATATATATATATATATATATATATATATATATATATATATATATATATATATATATATATATATAATTGTTAATCACAAAGATTTATTCTTCATTTTATGATGGAGATTCCTAATTTATAAATAACTATCACAATCTCAAGAAAGTAATTATTAATTATTAATTTAATATTGTTGATCATTAGGAAGAAAGAATGATGTTTATGATGAACTACAATAGCTAGTTAGAAAGGTTGGAAAAAATAATTTAATGATATTTAGTTATTAATTTAATATTAATTATTAATTTAATGTTGTTGATCATCATGGAGATAGAATGGTGTTTATGATGAACCACATTAGTTAGTTAGAAAGGTGGGAAAAATAAATTAATGAGATGAATCTAGAAGACATAAATCAAAGTTTTCTTAGTCACATAACTTGAAAAAAAAAATTTGATTACTCATGATCAAAGATTGTATCCAAATAAAAGAGATGTTCATCCTTTTAAACCACAAACATTTTTTATTGTTAGAATTGTAGTATTTTTTATTTAAAAATTATTAAAAAATGAAATATAATGTACTAGTGCAACCATATAAATTAAATAGTTGGTAAAAAGCATCAAAACACTTACTTTATCATATATGTGTCAAGTTGCCAAATTAAAAAAACCATAGAAAAATGACTAACTTTATACCCTTTTATTTATTATTATTATATTATTATTATTATTAATGATAAAAAAAATCAATATATAAGTTCAACATATATTTTAAAATCATATAACAAGATTATTAGCCATAAAGATTCACCTCCACTTTATCTTGGAATTGTTAATTTGAAAATAGGTTTTGTTACAATACCAAGAGTAGCACCACATGTCCACAAAACCATAACTCATTCCTATACGATCTTTTTTTCTAAATTAATGAATTCAATTAAACTAGAAAAAATGACATACTACTTTTGAAATAAATTTGAACGTTATATAGAAGTTAAATCTCTACCATCCACATAATAATTATTAGTAATTAAATTAAAATTATGCAAGCCCTATTCCAAAATAGACATGTTAATAAATCTTTAGGATCACATAGGATCCATAAGGTATGGATCATAGAACCCTCAATTCATTTATAAATATATTGTTTTTAATATATATAATTTATTTGGAAAAGCTTTTAACCCTTCATGTAAACAATTACTTAAAAATAGAATAATATAGGGATACTATATAATTAATATAATTATATTAATTTTCATTTTTTACCATTACAATCCAACCATTAGGAATCAATTTTCTCTTCTTGTTTACATTATTATTTTCATATCCACATCAAAATTTTCATCTTTTCTCTTCTTCTTTACACTATTATTTTCATGCTAAGATCATATCTTTTATCTTAGTCATGACCGTTAGCCACACTAGCTAGCTCAAATTGAGTGGACCTAGCAATCTGAATGTGATTTTTTCACCAAAAGACTTTCACCAAAAGACTTATTTTTATTAGAATAAGGATCACATAAGCCTAAATTTAGAAAATATATGATGTTGAAAACCAAATGTATGCTTAGGCATTTTTGTCTTAGAATACAAAACCGGAAATGAGGATTGATTTTTCATTTATTCCTTTTAATGTTACATTCTTATAAACCCCCAATTCATTAACTATAAAGCACAGCATAATCTTAGATCCCTATACCAAATTTACGAAATATCATGGAAAAAAAACCATGCATAAAATAATGGGTAGGTCCCCATAATTTCTTTTAGTGCACTGGTGTAGGGGCTACCCCCTCTTGCAAAGCCCTCGACAAGAGGGTTGCCACCCAGTACTATGCCTAGCCAAATGCATATGATGCCCAGTGCAACATAATAAGGCTTGAAGCTAGTCATAAAAAAAATATAATATTTACTTGACATAATTCAGAAAATTAGTATATAAATTTCAAAATACCAAAACGTTTTAAATAAATTAAAAAACATATATAAAATTTAATAAACTAAAATAATGTTATGGAAAATTTATTAAAAATAAATATATTAATAAATACTATAAAACATTTTTATTTTTAAAATTCAATAGATTGTCCTTGATGGGGGTGAGGAACCCAACGCATGAAGCATCACTTGGCTCATGTTTGTAAACAATTGGAATAAGGGTGGTAGGACGACCTCCCCGCCCTCTCAAATCACCTCACGTATGAGGGATAATTATGTCATCCATGTGGAATAACTTAGTGCCTCGACTAGCGTGGGAAGCAATGATTTAAAGCACGTGATGAGTTATCAAAAATTCATTTGCATTGCAGTTTCAATACTGTTTCATGTTCTCTATTGGTATTTTGCTCGCCTATCAAGGAAGTGTCATCAGTTTTTCAAGGCATGGTGGAAACCCTAGAGATTCTTCTAAGACTCTTGGTTCTGTAGGTTAGTATCATTCCTGTTCCAATGGTGGTATCACATGTTTTTTTGCACATGCACATTGTTATTTTTGGAGAAGTTAAATAGTTTTTATTTCGGTTTCATTAGGAAGTTGGAAGTTGTGGGTTATTGGTTTTGGAGGTTCATGGAGGCGGTATAGGTGGTGGTGCCTTTGGGGGTGGTGGCGGTTCTATGTGATGTAGGGGAATACCCCGATATACCCATAGTATGCATATACAATGCATAATCTCATTCACCCCAAGAATTAAAATGATGCAAAATTGGTCCCAAACTTTCATAAGCTAAGGTTAAGGCCTTCATTTACTCCTCATGTCCTAATTTTTTTTTATACTTTTTTGTAGTCTTATCCTTCCTTAATATTCTATCAGAACTCTATACTCAACCCTTCATTAAACTCAACCCAATCCTTAATCTTTCACATATATAACCAACCCCACAGTATAACTATGGTTATTTTCCTATTCCTCAATCTTCGCACATTACTCAATGCCTCCCTTTATCACAATCATAATCTTTCTCCGTCGTTAAAACATACCTTAAGAACTATTAACCGGCGATATGTGACTACCTTGCCATCGTTGATCTCATTCTCGTATCAACGACTCTCGCGATATCGCATCAAGCCATCCTGTGCCTCTGCTGCCTTTCGCGTGCGATATGCAATTATAACCAGACTACAAATAACTTAAAGCTGCACCTATAACCTCTTCAGGTCCGCTCTCCATAATTCTTTATCACGATCCTTCTCCACCATCGATCTTGTCCTTGATCCGACGATTGACATCTTTTCTTGATCACCAAGCTAGCCTGACACTCTGTGACCATTGATCTAGATTCACTTGATCTGACGGTCCAAAACGATATCAGGTGTGACATTCACGCGAGGTTTAACGCCTTTCCAAAACCTAATGGGAATTATAAACCTTCAATCTATAGAAGTTAGGGTTTGTCCCTGCCATTAAAGCCTCATCTCGTTACGGCCCGATATCCATTGGATGACGAGATCTTTAAATCCTATGGTCCATATTGACTCTTGTCTTCTCATTCTACTAGTACTTAGATTGAATCTTTGCCATTCATTTCTTAGCTCTATCTTATAACTTAATCATGGCCCGCTATCACGAACAAATCTTATCCGTTGATCTTCTAGATCCAATGGCTATTGTGCATCAACACTTCACTTCTTCACCCTTCTATTCACTTGGGCTTCTAGGCCAATTCTTTATTGTTTTCTATGTATTTGGGTTTCGTTATGGTTTTGTTCCTTTTGATGTTCTAATGTGCGACTCACTCCTGAGCTTAAATATGCTAGTTTTTAACACAGCCACTCTAGAATCTTGACTGTGACCATTCGAACGGATCCAAATGATCCATTAGGATTATTCATATTGTTCTTCTTTCTCTGTATCTCTCCTATGGTTCTGCTAAACTCCACCTACGTATATATATGATACTGAATCTCTAATTCACACACAAATTACAATTAACCTATTCCAACACACACATAACGTAGAATTAAGTTGTTTGTATTAATAAACATGTATTTACATTAGAGAATTCCTTCTCAGCCTGATCTTCTATATCAGTGGCCTTTCTTCTCCTCTTGCCCATAGGCTTACAGTCTGACTGACTAACTCACTAGCTATGCTCTAGATACTGACTAACTACTGACTGACTCGTTCTCTCCTTTTAGTCTTACCTTTATACAAAAAGGTTATGTTGAACTAATTCTATTTCAGAGCCTTAATCTGTTGAACTAACTCGTCAATATTCTCTAAGTCCAGTATTAACTCCTACTTATCCCTAAGAGTCCTCTCTAGTTCCTCGAATCATGAGGCCAATAAGAGTTACAATTGATTTCTAACTCTCTCATCATCATTAACCACTTATGTTCTCCTACACTTGAGACCATTTACAAATATCCTCACACTTATCTAATTAATTCCTACTTTAGCCACTTAAAACATTAATAACTACATATATAGGAATCCAACTTCCTTGAAACACAAGAACACTTATGTCTACTAAAATAAAATGATAGTTTCGAGCTAATGCTCTGGCATCAAACTCCCAAAGTAGAAAACAATCATGATCTCTTGATCATGTGTCTTCATGTGTTGAGAGGAAACCTTAAGGGTCACAAACTTTGGTTTGTAGTTGTCTGAATGCTTTGCACCTTCGTTGTTATTGTATGTCACTTGTCTTTTGTTTCATCTTCCTCTTCTTGTCAATCAGTTTAATGTTCTGATTGATCATTCTTCGGACTGTTGTAAACCTCCTCCATATGGACTCCTTCATCATTGAGTGCCATAACTCTTCAATCTCCATCTATAGAATATCTTTGGGTTGGTCCATATTCTGCCATTTGTTGTTACCTCTTTCTCTCTGCTTCAGGTTGTTGTTGTTGTCCACTAAATCTTCTCTTTGAAGTTGTCAGATTCTTACTGCCACACTTTCATCCTTACCCTCTTTCATGATTATCTCTTTCTGCATTGAATCATGACTTTCCAGTATTCTCTCCAATAATCTAACATCTCTGTTCCATGTATTAAATACATCCACAACATCTTCCTCTTTCATTTTTATTTGGCTGCTCATTGTTGACAAACTTTCTCCAGCATCTGCAACTAAACCTACACTTACAAAAAAATATTAATATAAAAAACATAAGGCCTTAGTGCCTCTTCTTCCTTTGACAACACATCAGTATGTTGCTATGATTTATCCTCCTCTATCAAGCACATCAATATGCTGATTTGAATTCTCAAAAGAATTCATGAGACTGTCAGTTAGTCTCTCCTTCATACCATCTTCTTCAATGATATCTCTCTACTCTGGTTCAGAATAATGAACTCCTCCTTCCGTGATGTCAATTTTCTGAACTTCCATTACCATCTCATTTTCTTTATGATTTTCATTCACGACAATTTATTTGTCTTCCTTTTTCAGCAATCTATCCCAAGTATATATCCTCTGTTGTTCCAACTCTCTTCTTTGAAAGTATAATTTTCCATATAGCTCAATAACTTCAATTGGAGTAGAATTTGGAAATTTCACACAATTTTCCATATCTTCTTTTGTTGTTCACAAATCATCAAATGTCCTTTCTCACTTTGATAAATATTTTTCATAGACTTCTTCTTTCATAACATCTTTCAGTAGATGTCCTTCTTCTTCAACACATTTTGCCTTGCTATCCCTTTGTAACTCTTCTTCTAGATCTATCCTTGACTCATCATCAACATTAATATTCTCCTACATTTGTTCTTCGTCAATAACATTAATAAAATTCATTTGATTACCTTTCTCAAACAATATTCCTTCATTATTCATCAAAATAAGACCCTGATCTTCCATCTCTATAACATATTCCATAGACTCATCCATAGAGTCTTCTTGTTGTATCCAGTCAAATTATTCCTTTTTCTAAGAAGTTTTCTTTGTCACCTTTTACTCCTAGATCTCATCTATTCTGAAGACATCTTCAAAAGGTTTCTCTTCTTTTGCAGTACCTGCAATCATATACAAATTATCAGTTTTAAAATCACAAGACCTTGTGGTCTCACTTGATGCTTCAATCATCATATTTCCTTGTTATTCTAAACCCATCATATGATTCAAAAAATACTCCACAGATCTCCAATCTTCATCTTCACCTAGAATTTCACCCTATTTTGGTTTACAAATGGACTCTTCCATTTCTAACTTAGCTTCTCTGAGTTCTTCCATCATGCTTTTCACTTGCCTCTACTATAGTCTTCTCTATAACTTATACCAGTTCACTGTCTTTTTCCTCAAGGCCCAACCTTGTCTTTCGATTTCTTCCAATATCCTTCTTAACGCATTGAGTTGTTCTTTTAACTATGCAAGCTCCTTGTCATGTTCCTCTTAACTCATCTTCTTCCCATTTGCCTTGGCATTCTCCTTCTTCACTTTTCTTCTGTTGTGGTCCTCTTCAAAACCTTTGTTATCTTTTTTATGACTATCAATAGCCATATTTTTCTCTATCTTCATCAGTGCTTCACTCACTTAGTATGAGTTGCATTAAAGCCTCTACAACAACAATTCGTCTTTGCTGCCACTTACCTAACCAAGCTTTCCTCTGTACTTGGTATTTTGGCAAGCACTTGGTTCTCTATTCTCTCGAACCTTTTTCGATTACTTCTCTCTGCTCCTTCTAGACTTCAACTCATCTGCACCTTTAAGAACACAACTGTCCTCTTGTACTTCAATCACTAATGATTTACTAGGTTCTGACCACCTCTTCTTTCACATAAAAAGTCTTACCACCTTTCTTCATCCCTTAGCAATTCTACCCATGTCCTTTATGGAATTGCCTTTGTGAGATGCAATAATACCTCTGTAATAACAAGTCTCCTTCTTGCTTCATATGCCTCACTAAGATTCTCTCCTCTAAGCTCAGTCTTTTGGCATTTCTCAGGTTCTTTCCTCTGAAACCAATTGGGCACTCTTTACTCTATGTTGTTGCCATCTTCTCACCTTCCTTTGCTATGACCTATGTATCAATGTTAATCAAACCAAAGATCATTCCCAAGCTTAAAAAACTTTGCTTCTCAGCTTCCTTCCGATAATACCCTTATCCTCTCTGTCCGATCTTCAATTGGATTCTTCAGGTTCACTGCCACTGCATGGCTTCACACGTAGTCTCCATCACTTCTTCATATTTGAGTTAGCCTCCATTTTCCTCAATGAAAACAACCATCACTGTGTTTTCTATATGCTTCTACAATCTCTTCTTAAGAGTATCACTTACTCTCATCTTATCTCATTCCTTCTACTTATCAAATTCACATAACCTATCTCCTCTTTCTTTTGGCATTCACTCTTGTATTCTGTAAAATTCTACTTTAATTCAAAAGAGCTTTAACTTGGCTTCAATACCACAAATGACGCAGGGCCCTTCTATACCCACATTATGCGTATACAATGCATAATCTCATTTATCCCAGGAATTACAATGATTCCAAATTGGTCCCAAACATTAATAAGCTGAGGTTAAGGCCCTTCATTTACTCCTCATGTCCTAACATTTTTTTACACTTTATATAGTCTAATCCTTCCTTAATCTTCTATCGAAACTCTATACTCAACCCAATCCTTAATCTTGCACATATATAACCAACCCCACTCTATAACTATGGTTATTTTCCTTTTCCTTGATCTTCACACAATACCCGATGCCTCCCTTTATCATAATCACAATCTTTCTCCACCGTTAGAACATACCTTCAGAACTGTTGACTCCCGATATGCGACTGCCTTTCCGCCATTGATCTCATTCTCGCATCAATGACTATAGAGATATTGCATCAAGCCATCCTGTGCCTCCATCGCCTCTCGCACGTGATATGCAATTATAACTGGACTTCAAATAACTTAAATTTGCACCTATAACCTCTTCAGGTCCGCTCTCCACAATTCTTTATTGCAATCCTTCTCCATCATCGATCTTGTCCTCGATCTGATGGTTGATGTCTTTTCCTAATCACTAAGCTAGCCCAATGCTTTATGACCATTGATCTAGATCAGCTTGATCTGATAGTCCAAAACAATATTGAGTGGAACATTTACACGAGGTGTAATGCCTTTTCTAGAACTGATGGAAATTATAAACCTTGAATCTGTAGAAGTTTGGGTCCATCCCTGTCGTTAAAGCATGATCTCTTTACATCCCGATATCTCTTGGATGACGAGGTCTTTAAATCCTATAGTCCAGAGTGATTCTTGTCTTCTCTTTCCGCCAATACTCAGATTGAATCTCCGACATTCATTTCTTAGCTCTATCTTATGACTTAATCCTAGCCACCTATCACAAACAAATATTGTTTTTTGATCTTCTAGGTCCAATGGCTACTGTGCATCAACACTTCACTTCTTCGCTCTTCTCTTCACTTGGGCTTCTATGCCAATTCTTTAATGTTTTCTATGGATTTTGGTTTCTTTATGGTTTTGTTCCTTCTGTCGGTCTACTGCGCGACTCCCTCCTGAGCTTAACTCTATGAGTTTTTAACATAGCCACTCCAAAATCTTGACTGTGATTGTTTGAATGGATCCAAGTGATCCATTAGGATTCTTAATATTGTTCTTCTTTCTATGTATCTCGCCTCTAGGTCTGTTGAACTCCACCTACATATATATATGACACAAAATCTCTAATTCACACACGGATTAGAATTAACCTATTCCAACACACACATAACTCAAAATTGAGTTTTTTGTATTAATAAACATGTATTTACATAGAGAATTCCTTATCAGTCTGATCTTCTATATCAGTGGCCTTTCTTCTCCTCTTGCTTGTAGGGTTACAATCTGGCTGACTAACTCGCTAGCTAATGACTAACTACTAACTGACTCTTTCTCGCCTTTTAGGCTTACCTTTATACAAAATGGTTCTATTGAACTAATTCTAGTTCAGATCCTTAGTCTGTTGAGCTAACTCCTCAATATTCTCTAAGTCCACTTTTAACTCCTACTTCTCCCTAAGAGTCCTCTCTATTTCCTCGAATCATGAGGCTAATAAGAGTTAGAATTGATTTTTAACTCTCTCATAAACCACTCATGTTCTCCTACACTTGAGACGATTTATAAATATCCTCACACTTATCTAATTAATTCCTACTTTTACTGCTCGAAACATTAATGACTACATATACCATAATCCAACTTCCTTGAAACATAAGAGCCCCTATGTCTACTAAAATACAATGATAGTTTCGAGCTAATGCTCCTGCATCACTATGCGTGATTCTCCTTCGTAGGTTGTTGGGTCGATAACTAGGCTGCTTCACTTTTCAGTGTATGGTTTTATGTGTTTCTAGGGTGAAGGGAGTTGTGGCCTTGAAGTTTGCCATGGTTTCATGTTGTTGATGCAGTTGGATAGGCGCTCCTTAGAGTGCTTCGAGTAGGGTCAACTATTAGTCAAGCCTTCTTCGTCTGAATTTTCAAAATTACAGTGAGTTTATGTGTCAGAGCCTAGGGTGGTAAGATTCGTGGGATGGCAGAAATTTGGTAGGTGTGTGTCGCTGCTTCGGGGATGAAAGTGATAGCTCTAAGTCGTGCCTGGGTGGTTGGTGACTTTAGCCTTGGGCGAGGCTAGCCTAGTGGTTAGGGTTCAAGCGTGTTTGGAAGGTTGTCGGTGGTTCTTGCACTCTTGAGTCCAGTATCGACATTGTCATTTCGGGTCTAGCCAGTATGTGCTCATCTCTGCGGCGAGGGAAGTCCTTTCTCCTACCAAAGGCCGGCTCAACTCGACGTGGAGACCGAGAAGCGTAAATATTCTCTTTGGACCTGGTAGTGGAGGTGTCATGGGCTCGCTGGGGTTGTTAGACAATGGGGCAATCCCGACAGAGGATGGCTAGTGTGTGAGGTGGTCATGGAGGTGGTGACTCGGTGCCGCGGTGTGTGGGGCGATCACAATAATCATAGCAGAGCGGTGGCATGTGGCGTGGTGGCATGGGAAGGCATAGATTTATAGGGTGTTCGAAACATGTTCCGAGGGTAATTCAACATTGTTGTGTGGAGAATTGTTGTGAGCTGATACAATCCTTGATGGGGCGGTTGGAAATAGTTAAACGGATCTGAAGAGAGGAATATTAGTTTAATT
>APFE030608110.1:171596-188746 GCA_000404065.3 Pinus taeda | reverse complement strand
CCTCCTTAGCTGATCTAGAATGTGTGCATAGGCCACACATCCAAACACTTTCATGTGGGTGACTCCTTGCTTTCTCCCACTCCATGCTTCTTCCGGCACTCTGTTCATCACTGCTTTTGTAGGACACCTGTTCAGAATATACGCTGCACAATTTACAGCTTCAGCCCAATAGTCATTTGGCAAATGCTTTGCCTTCAACATGCTTCTCGCCATATCTATGATGGTCCTGTTCTTCCTTTCAGCAACTCCATTTTGCTGTGGGGTGTACCTTGCTGTGAATTTCTTGTGAATTCGATTTTCTCTACAAAATTGTGGGAATTCTTTGGAGATATACTCACCTCCTCTATCAGTTCTGAGAACTTTAATATGCAGCCCACTTTGGTTCACCACAAGTGCTTTGAAATTTTGGAATTTCTCAAACACTTCACTTTTTTTCTTTAGAAAGTAAACCCAAGTTTTTCTTGTAAAGTCATCAATGAATGTTAGAAAATATTGGCTGCCTCCTAATGATGGAGCTTGCATCGGTCCACATACATCTGAGTGGATAATATTTAAGGGTGCTTTTACCCTTATGCATTTCCCTGATGGAAAACTTTCTCTATGTTGTTTTCCCAATATGCAACCTTCACATAGGCTGTTTGGTTTCTCTATCAGTCGTAATCCTCTTACCATCCTTTTTCTGCTCAACAAATTAAGACCTCCAAAATTGAGATGTCCAAATCTCAAGTGCCACAACCAATTTTCATCCTTAGGCACACTTTGGAAAGCTTCTTGGGTAACTGCTGCAATTACCTCTTTGTTTTTCAAATCTGCTCTTATTTTGAATGGGAACATCCTATTCCTTGTCATCCTCACTTCAGCAATGCATCTTTTGCTGGGTGCTATATCCATGATGGTGCATACATCATTCTTAAAGAAAACATTGTACCCCTTATGGAGAAGCTGTCCAATACTCAAGAGGTTACATCTCATTCCAGGGACATAGTAGACATCTGCTATGGTTTTCCTTTCACTCTTCTTTGTAAATATTTTTATTTCTCCTTTTCCCATAACAGAGATTTTACTATCAGTTCCAAGTGTGATGTGACTTCACACTTTGATCTAAAGCAGAAAACAAAGCTAAGTTTCCTGTCATATGGTTGCTGCAACCTGAGTCTAGAAACCATATATCTTCACTATTTGTTTCAGCCATGTTACAAGCTAATAGAACATTATTTTGGCTGATATTTTCTCTAGTGATATTTGCACTAGAACTACTACTCATATCATGTTGTTTCTTCCTACACTCATTGGCATAATGCCCATATTTTTTACAATAATACCATTGGACATTGGATTTTTCATACCTCTGTCCTTGAGCATGATTTTGTCCTCTTTGTTGGCTGCTGCCTTGGCCTTGGTTCTGATCTGAATTGCTGCCTCTTCCTTGAGAATTTGCTGGACTGTTCTTTCCACCTCTGTTCTGGCTTCTGCCTCTTCCTCTCTTATTTCCTTTGCCTTGACCTCTTCCTCTTCCAAAGGACATCTGGGTCTTGAAGGCTTGCTCTAGAGATGAGTTTTCATTTTTACTCAACCTCTGCTCATGAGTTATCAGTGATGCATGGAGCTCATCAACTGAAAAGCTTGAGAGATCCTTTGTCTCTTCAATGGTGGTGACAATAGCATCAAACTTTGAGGGTAAGACCCTCAATATTTTCTCCACAATCCTCCTTTCTTCAATGGTTTCTCCATTAGTCCTCATCTGTGTGATCAGACCAATTACATGTGTGAAAAATGAGTCAATGTTTTCTGACTCCTTCATGCACAGATTATCAAAATCTCTCCTCAACAACTGTAGTTTTGCTGTCTTCACTTTCTCCATGCCTTGATAGGCTGTCTTGAGGGTTTTCCATGCTTCTTTGGATGTCTTGGCTGCTGCTATCCTTGGAAACACTCTGGTCTACTGCTTGATACAAAAATACAAGGGCTTTTGAGTCCTTCTTCCTATTTCTCTTTAATAGATCTTTCTCTGCCTGAGTTAAACTATTAAACTCATTTTCATCTGCTGGTTCTTCAAAACCATCTTGAACTAATTCCCATAAATCTTGACAGTCAAATAGGGCTCTCATGGTTATTGCCCAATAGTCATAGTTCTTCCCATTAAATTGTGGGAGCTGGGTGTTAAACATACCCATACCAGTGCTTGTACTGGCCATTCCTTACATCCTTAGTTATGCTTCAATTTCTTGACTGTGTATTTTAAAACATTGACTGTTTCTTCAGTAGTAACTAACAAAAAACTTTGAGGAATACCTGAATCCTTTTGCCTGAGACTTCACTTTGCTGGAGAAGATTTACTGCTGCAACAAAAGACTCCTCCCTTCAGCTTCTTTATCACCTTCAAAGAGCCTAAGCCTGCTCTGATACCACTGTTGGGGATTTATCTGGGAAAATCCCAAAAACATAAAAATTCAAGCAAACAGAGGCAATGCTTTGTTTTCCCTTACTCCAGGATCTTCTTGCACAGGGAAGCTTTAAATTTTTTTTTACTGAGAACATAGTATTTCACCACCATAAAAGATTTCTATTCATTAAAACAAATTCATTGATACATATTCATCCCCTATGCTGAGAGTGATTCACCCAAAATATTTCAACAAAATTACTCTGTCTCTTTTGAAATTTTACACCATTGTGTGTAAAAATTTCATTTACATTCACTGCTGTGTGAAAACAAAGATTACAAGGATTTACTGCTGTAAAAGAAATAAAAAGATCAACACACTGCTGTGTGAAAAACTACGTATTCACCAAAACTTATTGTTCCCTTTTCACTGTTGTGTGAAACAATTCATGGTTTTTTTGATACATGTTTCCCCTGGTTTTCTTCTTCACTTCTTCACTTCTTCACACTGCTGTGCCTTTTCATTTCCACTTACCAACTGACCAAAAATATTTTACTTGTTTTGTTAAAACAAACTTACGCCCGTGAAATAATTAAAAGGCAATAAATTTAAAACTATATGACATTGCCCATGCCATTATTAATTCACACCCATACATGCCGTAAAAAAAACTTAAATGTTTACCAACACCTATGACAACTTATTAAATCCCTTCATGGAAAAACTCTGCAGTCAACCAAGCTTGTATTTTACTCCATGCAACATTAACTGCAGGCTCGTATGCAACTTGGAGTGCAATCAACGGTGGAGAACGATGGAGTAGATCGGACAAAGGAGGTGAATATCGGAAGGCCTTTTTAGTCGACATTTACCTTGCGAGAAATTGTCAGAGGGTGATGTCACGCCTCAACCACGCGTCAACACTTGAACCTTCTCCAAGCGACTATGTACGGAAACCACTTTACGCAAAAGCGTGTCCGAGAAACTTACAGGCAGTTTTATGGTTTTGCTGTTGTGGTTTCGGGGAATGGTACGGCTGTGTGCTGCGTTGAAATTACATTTTCAACATTCCGTACAAGCCATAATAATGTTTTTAGAGTCAAATATCTGATAAGACCCTATGCGAGCATAGACTATAGTTTTCCCAATCAAAACTTTTGCTTTTTTTTTAACCCAAAGATGCGAGCCCGCTACGACTGTAGGATAAGTGAAAACTAAGTCGTGACAATGTAAGTGAAAACTAAGCCTTGAGAATCCGCTGCTAATGCCGTTTTTATATTTAAAATTTTTTAGATTTTTGTAGCTATTCTTGAATATTGTCTAACATATTGTTCTACAAAGTGTTTGTTGTTCCTTTTGTTGTTGCTCTATTCTTTCTGCTTCTTGTTCATTTTGTTGGCTTCGGATGTTCCTTCTATAATTGTGTTGTTCCTTCTGCTTGATGTTCCTTCTGTTGTTACATTGTTCCTTACCCTTATTATTCCTTCTATTGATTGTGGCTGCTTCTTGTTCTTTCTGCTTAGTGCTTAGCGTTCCTGAATGTGACTAACAAGGAAGAGAGACACTGATGCGGGAGGCAAAGAGGCTGGAATGGTCGCAAGAGAGGGAGAAAGATGGATAGCTCAAGATTTGCCCCATGCAGATGGTTGGAAGCTTAACCCTAGTCAAAACGTTTTGACTCTTTGTGAGTGGGCAGACATTTTTCAAATCTAATTTTCATGTAAATATAAAATTTTATTTATATTATCAAATGTAAAACATCCTGTATTATTATGATTTATATTCATAATTTATAAAAAACATCCTTTATTATGATTATATATTCATTTATTTTAAAATGTGCAGCATTAGATTGTTATCCTAAGATAATTTTTTTTTTTTAAATGTGCAGGGGAGATTATTGTGATTGAAGATACTAAAAAAACAAAAAATCAGTTTTATAACATGGCTAGAATAATATGTTTGTAAATTATTTAATATTTATATATCATTTTCATTAAAAAATTAAATAAAAGTTAGAAGTAATATCAGAGCATCAATATAATAGAGTAGGAATTATGCTTTATAAAAAATTGGAATAAATAATTACAACTTATATTATTGTATGCTCAATTAATACTGATTGAAATTCTCTTGTTTTGGCATAAAATAATTGATGGTAAATATGTTATTTGTTATATGTTACTTTCAAAGATTTTATTTTTGGATAGGTTTTTTACAAAGCTTAAGAATAAAAATTATCGTAGATATGTAAAAATCATGCATAAATGTTGCAACATTCTCTTTAAATAATAACATAAAATATATGGCACTTATCCACATGGAATTATAATCTGCGAAGGTTACAATAAGACCTTCAAGTTATGATGAATAATAATGTTCAACAGATAGATGTATTGTTAGAAACATCCTGATAATTGCTCATGACATTTATTTTTAATTTAACCTTTAATTGAAATGTTTAAATTGGAAAAGAGAATTGACTAATATAAATATTATATTTTGTTGTTCAAAAAAGAATGAAATTATATTTGTTGTTACAAGTCTTGATAATGTTTTAAGAGTTGTCGGGTGGAAATTAGCTCCTAATTGTCAGGAGTTAGTTATGCCCCAGAGGAGTGAAAAATCAAAAGAAGAAAATGTTCTCCATTTGACATTATTGAAAAGGAGAGATGAGAAAAGTATGACCTCACATGAGATACATGCCATGGATCTCGCTCAGAGTTAGTTATGCCCAAGAGGAGTGAAAAATCAAAAGAAGAAAATGTTCTCCATTTGACATTATTGAAAAGGAGAGATGAGAAAAGTATGACCTCACATGAGATACATGCCATGGATCTCGCTCAGAGTTAGTTATGCCCAAGAGGAGTGAAAAATCAAAAGAAGAAAATGTTCTCCATTTGACATTATTGAAAAGGAGAGATGAGAAAAGTATGACCTCACATGAGATACATGCCATGGATCTCGCTCTCCTTAGAAATCTTGTGGGAGAGAAATATAATGGTCTGTGATTATAATTTGTGGGAGAAAAAACTGGTAGAAACCTCGTAAAGGTAGTAGGACACTCGTTAGAGGTTCATGAGAATTAGTTTTTGGTAAGGAAGTGAGAATTCTCGAGGTTTTTTCCATGACAAAAGGAGAAGATCTAGAGGATAGCTCATTGAGAAGAGACAACAACAAGATTATTGTTGGGAGGACCGAGATAACCCTCATCACATTCCTAGGAAAGAGAATAGATAAGTATATGGTTGATTTAGTTATTTACTAATTATTTTTGACAGAAAAATATTAGATATGATGAAAATAAAACTTGTCTAATGACTACTATTAATGTAATTCTATTGATTCATACAAAATTATTTAGTCTAAGCCTGTAATAGGGGTGGTTGTTGTGCAGGTTCCCACATTTGGCATATAACCATTCGTAGTCAAACTAATGCCAAGGTAAACACCCGCACATACCCACAATATACATTCTCAGTGATGCATCCACAACTCTTGTCACATGTTAATGGAATTAAATCTTCAGATCATAAATGGTCAAGGCCCCTTTATACAGCGATTCCTTTGTATCGGAACCAAGTTGTAATTCTCTATTGGAACTATATTAACCCTTCATAAACTTTTAAACCCTTTATCCACGCATATATAACCTTCCCTTTCTAAATCTGGGTTAATATATGCTATATGGCAGGACTTGCACTATCGGCGGTTTTCCACTTTATATTCCATTCCAAAGGGAAATCCATTTACAAAGGGAAATACTCCCAAACACATTTTCCACTTTCATTACGGTTCAACACATATTTCGATGTTAAAACCACTCCCATTGTTGTAATTAACATAAGGATTGAAGGAAATAAATTTAGGAAAGCTTTAAATGTAACAATGTAAATTCCTATAGTTTTGAAAGTTTTGATAAGTATATTGCTAGTAATAAGGATTTATAGGTGAACCACGTTACGCTAGAATGAGGATGACAATGTAACACCCACACTTCCAACTGAGTAACAGTCCTAGGGTTCCATAAGTAGGTTGGAGAAAAAGAAAGCAAGTCTTATCACAGGCCTCACTAAAGATTTATGGACTAAGTATAGTAGTTGTTTTTATGTATTTTATTGTATCCAGTTGGGTAATTTAATTTTGAGTTAAATATTTTTTATTTAATTTTCAAACTCAGAACTCATATCCTTGTGATGTACAAATGAAAATAAAAAAAATGTACAACTTATTCTAAAAAATGTGATGAAACTCTGAATGAAAATGAATCTTATGAAATCAATTCTAAAACAAGGGGCACACATATTGCAATTGAAAAGAAAACCATAAAACTTTGTAGTCTATGAAAGGATTGAATCTTTAAGACAACAGTTGTTCCTAGAAAGCAATGGAAATCCTAATTTATCAAATTTGGAAATCTTAATATATGAAATTAAAGGCAATTTTAAATCCATAACAACTTTAGTCTAGAGAAGCAATTTGTTATGTAAATGAAATTGTGTATGTTCTAAGAGCAGTAAGGAAATCAAACGAGTTGAATAAAAAAATTACTACTTTCAATCTTTTGAAGTGAACTGGTTATTGAAAGGTAAATGATTCATAAGCTATGAAATAAATAAAACTTATCATAATAACTACTTGCAATGGAACAATAAACAAACTACATTTTGCGCATGTTGGCTCTAAGAGTTCACTCGCATTTAAAATGCTTGTGCAAAAATTTATATTTTATCTATGAATTTTCAGACTGAAATGATTGCAGAACTAAAAGAATTATAACAAAGGTGATTATAAAATGTGTTTGGTTTTTTGAAATTTCTTATCCAATGACTTAGTTACTGTAAAGAACAAGAAACAAATTAGCATTCATGCAATAATGAAAACGGAGAACTAAATATGCAAAGAGATATCACCATTAACCTGTAACAAAACATATCATGAATATAAAATGTGTAAATGAAAGAATGGAAAGGGAAATAAACTGCAATCTTGTGAACATAAGGGGAACCTCCAGGTGAACACGAGAGACTTGAAAATGTAGAATAAATCTTTTGAGTTGAGATATGGAACTCTTCATTTGAACTGAGGTAACGAACTGCAAGTTTGGATTAAAATAAAAGTGTGTAAATGAACTTCAAAATTCTGGAAAGAGTATATTCTAATGTTCCACATCTCATATCCAGTGAGGATTTTATAATGTTTCCAGTGTTTAACAAACTATGGAAAGAAGGCTACAAATAAGAGAAGCAATATTGAAAATCCATTATCTTATTAGAATTCAAACCTTATCTCTTTGTTGGCGCATAACAATGGATTGTATCATCGTCATTCAAATTTTATTGCTTGAATCTGGCCATGGAATATCATTTTCCTGGCACAGATTTGCTAGCACATAGCTCATTCTAACTTCTTTGGTTGACAACGCATTGAATGGAACATTAGTAAATTGTTTACTCATGCAATATCCAAAATAGAGCTGCAAAGAATGAGGAAAATATCCCAAATCGTAAAAAAAACTAGAAAGCCACTTATATAGAGCCTAATTAGGCTCTTTCTAAAGAAATCCCATGTTTTCTTTTTCCAAGATTCATTTTCGTTTGGTGATAAACTGCATTCGAAGTTGACTTGTCACAACTACTATGTTTTTCCTTTGATCTCTTATTAGAGGTTCACACGTGTGATCTGCATGAGCTTTGACTAATGAAAACCCATATTGGAACCTTCACAAATTCTATGTGCCATATTTCTTTCTAGAATGGTGCTACTACCTCAATCACTAAAATAGCTACGGAAACTTGAGTTGAGCTACATAATTTGAACTCACCAAATTGTCATTAGTAAAACTAAGAAAAATCATAATTAATTCATTAAAAGTAAAGGAAATAAAAATAATAAACCATGTAAACATGTATACGGGAGTTTGTTGTGTTTATGAAGAAATATGGCTAACAGTGATAATAATGGGTGAGTGGAATGATGTGAAATGGATGGTTTGAGAAACAAAATCATGACAAGTTGGAGGCCCAACATTCCCCCATACCTGAGTTTTTCATGTCATGCAAATAAATCTTTGCAAAATTTCATAATCCAATTGGTTCCTAGTAATCCTTTATTTTGATATCTCAACTACATCCTTAACCAACGCTCCATGAGATTTGTGTAGATCATCTATATTGGTAAGAGTTTCCTTTCTCTCTTAGTAGGCAAACCAATGAATTTGTTCTCCAAAATTACAGATATGATAGAACAACCCTTTGTTTCCACACTTGCTTCTTGTTTCATACGCAAATTGATAGTTGCACAAGGAAAACAAGGGTTATCCATCCTCTTGTTGAAGTGGTAATGCTATATTATGTTGTTGAAGAATGATATGGAAGTAGAGATGATTCTTGTTGATTGGTTCTTCTCTAATAAAAAGAACATCCATGCATTACTTATTAGCCCCTTGCACATTATCGTATATAATTTGTGTGAAAGGAAAGGGTACCCACAAAGTAGCACATCCAAGTACTTGTCACTATTGTCAAAGTCTTTGCAAATTCATTGTTTTTAAAATATAGCTCTTTTAATAACTTGGGAACAATTTATGAGGTTCTTGTCACTACTTAATTACGCACAATTTGTCCAATCCTTTGTAGAATACCATATTGTGAAGTCCTCATAAAGACTCTTACTACATCCATAGAATGAGCTTTTCATCCTTGTGAAATTCATCCCATTAGTATGGTTGGAAATGATCATAAATTGCAACCCATAATACTCATCTTATTAGCATTCATGCATAAATAACCATGTAGAAAGACATTCCAAAGCATCCAAACTTACTTCAATAATGTTTTCACATAGCCTCTTCAAGGACTGGCCAAATAATGAATGGTATACATTTGCAACATGAATGTTGTATGCAATAATACAACCGCTTGTCAAATTCTAACAAGATGAATTGCACATAACAAAAAATAAGAGTTATTGATGCGTGTTGTACACAATTTACCAGAGAGAACAAATAGTCTTCGAAATAATTCCAATAATGTGTGAACACAAGCTTGTTAGATTCTTTTTTTTTTCTTCTAGCCATGTACAAATTATTTCTTGGCTTCCATCAATAATCTAAATATGAACATTTGTTTATGACACATAGTCCAAATATTTCTCCATGTACCTTTTGATCATCTGCTACACACATGTACCATGAATTCCAGTTGTTCTATGTGTAAAATAATTATTTTTTTCAAGAACGCCATGTTGATGGACCATTAAGGAAAGCACATTCATATTCCTAATTAATCGCATATGAAGACCAAAATGTCAGATTATTCATCAAGGAAGTTTTATTCAATTTATATGGCAGCTATAAGAGGAATTTCAACAAGGGAGTGGTGAAATTCTTAAAAGAATAATGTGCTCTATGTACCATAAAATATTATGGAGAAAAAGACTTTGTTCATTAGGAATGAATCATAGAATGTAGGATTGGTCGTTAAAGTGCATGAAAAATCATAATGGAGGAGAAATTGGGACTACATGTTTACAATAGTTTTCTCATCAAAATTTGTGAAATTTATAATAAATTAAAAAGTCTGAAACTCGTTTTACCTCAAGTTTACCTTTACATTGAATTTTGATGTGTTGCATGCCAAAATTGAAGTTTTATGGAAGATGGTACATGCTAGCTGAAGTTCAAGATTAAATAATGCATGCTTATCTCATCATCTAAAGGAGGATCTTTCAATTGCTGTCAATTTTTATAATATCCAATGTTGTACAAATACCTACACCACAAACTCATTTAATTATAAATTGAGTGATTCAAGATAGAAACAATGTATTTTTACCCTTTTCAACATAAACATTCCTTCAAAATCCTATTTTCATGAAGAAAAAAATTTTTTGTGCCAGAAAGCCAAATTTTGTCCTAATTTTTGCATAATGATGAAAATAAAGGATTTTCCTTAAAAACATACCAAAATCTCATTCAAAACTACATATTTTTGGAATTGTTCCAACATCTTGCTTAATCTATCATACTATGAGAAAACCCTATGTCTTAGAATTATTTACTTTTTCTCCATTTTCTTGTAATCTATATGTCAAAAATTCTCTGGAATAGGCTGCTACAACCATAAAACAAGGTGCCACCACAACTTTCCACGGCTACAACCATTTTTTGTTGCTACTACATACTTTCCACAGTTGGTTCTATTTTTATTTTTGAAATTGTCTTCTCTATGTTTGAGTTGCTGATTTGCACTTTGCATTGAGTGTTGAAGTAGAGACCATGAAATATGAGGCATGCTGATTGAAATTGATCTAATTTTGTTGATTTTCCAAAAGAGTAAATGAATGGAGAAGATTTGTAGTAGTGTCATCATGCTGCTATTAGATAAAAGTCTTTATGTAAACAAAAGACGAACATGATACTATAAGAAACTTTTAGAACAATAAAATGAACTATTGCAAGTTGTTGTTGGTTTCATTAAACCATATAGTCTTCATAAAAAATACATGGTACAATTATTGCCATGTGAATGAATGAGTCAATGTCTGGGCTGGAAATAAACCATTGGATTACGGATAGGTGATGAAAATAGTTAACTAATGTGAGAGAACAAACTGATAATGTAAATGAGTTTAAATGTACCTGAGTGCATGTTGATAGGGAAAAATGAATGTGTTGAAGTCGAGTCACATGCAAGGTCTTACAATAAAGAGACATCTTTGTATTCCATTTGTTGTGAGTGATGAGGCTTTCCATTGATGCAGGCAAGCTTCAAGGCACATAAAATAATCTATGATCTTGGTCCCAAATTAAGTATTGAAATAGGTGGGACAAGATCTATTGGAAGGTGGGCCTTAAGGAATGACACATCATCCAACTTGATCATAAAACCAAAATTGATTTGAAGAATCATAACAAATTATTTGTACCATTATTGAATTCCATAACTTATTGTTAACTTTGCTTGCCAATTGTCTAGTTTTTAAGAAAATGGCATGTCCAATTGCACTCGTGAACTATTTTTGATAGTAGCACTTTTTTTTCCTTTATTTTTTTTTATTTTTATATGCTACTCTACCTAACAAAAAATATCCTTAAGTATAGGAATACGTCCAATGGAAATATGTGCATAACATGATGAAAAATAAATTCATATGCAGGTTTGATAAATATGCTTTCATATATACCAGAATATGAGAAACCAGTTGTTTTGATTGAGATTATGTCAAGAACTATTGAAGAAGAAAGTGATACGCCAGCTCAATGATTGTCTGAAACCAAAGCTATATATAGTTTTGATTCCCTTGGCTCATTTTCTCATATGGATCATTATGTATGTCTTCCTCCACCATGTCATTGAGATATTTTACTATGGGTTGATCGATCTCTTCAATGCATAAAGTATTTGATGACAACCATAGTATAAATTCCACGATCTTTGGTTCGAATGACCACAATTCATCAGATGTGGTCCATGATTCTTTATCCTTCTTTATATCTTATTCTTCTTCTAGATGTTGTTCCTCAAAGACAACTAGAGAATCATTTTTTTGTAATACTCTTCCTGATATAATATGAATATCATTTAGATCAAGAGGATTTGTTTTAATATTTTATATCTCAACATTCTAAGTGGATTGGGGTATTTTATTGTTGGTGATCCGAAATGGCTTTTCAAGTGGAATGTGTCTTTGAGGTTCTTGTGTAGGTGGTTATGGGAAAAGTTGAATTGAGGTCAACTAAGAGTGAAAATGATGTGGTGGTGGAGGTGAGTGGTATGGATAACATTGATATTAGTATTGAGGATAGCGAGGAAAATATTGAAGATATGGTAGATTTCTTTCGTAAGGCCCTTGTCATCCTTTTCGCCAAGATAGGTTTTGAGGTTGGTATTGGGATAACCAAGTTTTCCAAGGCAACAATGTGTTTAAATTACTTTGAGATTGTTGTGTATAACCTTGACATTGAGAATTAAGATCTCACATCATACTTGGTTAGTGAGGCTGCCATGGTGACCTTCTTGGAACTACATAAGAGGGTTGTTCCCATGTTTGATTTGCTACTTGTTAAACTGCATTCAATCTTGGTATTGGTGGGAAATATTTAGTAGCATGTGATTCTACATAAATAACACAAATTTCAATATCAAGTGGAGATTCTTGTAAAGAATGTTTCTTTCTACATTTAGGGAAAAAAATAAACGAAGCAACATTCTCAAAATTTTTATTGTTTGAATTCTTAGAATATCAATCTATTTACTTAAATTAAAAAGAATATTTAGCAAATTGTTAAGTTTATTTTGACTTACCAATCTAGATGTCGACTTACTTACTCTTTACATAACTGGATCTTTGGGGGATCTCCCATACTTTACTTTTCCCCTCCACATGTTCTTGCACAGTTCAAAAATCTCTTGAAATGACAATTGAGAGACATCTCCTTTACCACTAGGTTAAGAAGATCAGTCCATTCATCCATTATAGCTTTTAGTAGGAGAGTTCTTAATATGTAAATTCCTAAATCATGCAATTTATCTCTTTTGACATTATAAGCAAACCACTCAACTAAATCTTCTAGGATTTCATCCTCTTTTTGGTTCATATTAAAGACTTCATCTCTAAGGTCACGGTGTATGAAATAATTTTTATATTTCTCCAAAAATACTCTTTTCATATCATCGCATTTCTTTATAGAACTCATTCCTAAGCTCATGAACCATTTAAGAGCTCTATCCTTTAATATTGCTGGAAATTTTCAATTTTTTATTGTTTAGTAAGTAGCTGCAAGATCCACAAAGCATTTAAAATTTGAAAACCAAGGTTTCCAATGTAACACCACACCCACCATTTAACCTCATTGACATGCTTACTAGGGAAAACGTGAGTTGAGAGTTACTATGCATGGCTCAACTTCCAAAGAGCAGTTACACAAATGTGGTCCACTTGTCTAGAACTGACTACAAACAATCAAAGACAAATGATCAAACTGTTATCAATCCAACTTTATTTGATAATAATTTTCCTTGATTTTAGACCACTCCTTGACCTAGAGTACTTCTCAACATCACATATATAAACCTATCAGAGTGGTCAGAGGCCTCCAACCCCTCCAATCGTAAGAATAACCCATCCTCAGTGTGGATATGGCCAATATCTCCTAGTTCTAATATTGCAACAGTGGACCTTGTTCCATAAATTTAGGGCCAACATTCAAGCCAACTGCCTAGAATTTTTGAGAACCTCGACAAAAATCAGTATAAGTATCCATGCTCTATTCTTATGCTTTGTTGTTGCTCATGCTTTCCCAACACATTAAATTATAGAAAAAATGTGACTATACGTGTACGTCATGAATGCATAGCTTTTTCCATGTTTTCATTATTTTTAATAACTTTTTCCTAAAATAATTGGGTCAAGGAATTTTCTATATTAGAATTCAGCTTGAAGAATTTCAAAATTTTAAATTATGAATAGCCAAGATTTAATAGTCTGAGAATATTCTAAATCTAATAATGATGCAACGGATAATGTAAAAGATATATAAATAATTTTTTAGTTTCTTTATTCTTATCCTATTATTAATTTATAAATAAAAATTATTCATGAAATGTGTCTAGACTTACATATAATTTAATAATCTAATAATTTTTATCGTTCTATATATTTCAATGATTTTTATTTTTATTTTAATAATATGGTTGAAGCTATCGGTCATATTGCCCAACGGGCCATGAATAGTCGTGGAGGTAGGATGGTTGGTGAGCAAACTGGACGACCTTGCAGCACTCCCTCGCAAACTTTAAGCCTTTCGCTGCTTGAACAGAAACCTGAAAATATTCATTTTTGTTTAGGAAACCTCTCCAGGGTTTTGTTCGATAGAAGGTCTGTCAATTTTTTGCTGCGACCGGGAATGGTAACTGTAAATTTGTATTATCCATCTTTGGTCTAAGAGTATTGTGCATACAGAGAAAGCATAAATGTAAAGTATCAAATTTCTATCCGGAGAATTTTGCATAGTAGAACAGAAATATTGTGTAAGGTTTGTAGCGAGCTATTCAATTTTTTGTGCTATTTTTGAATGTTTTTGGATAGTAAATTTTTGGTGACACTTTTCTTATTAATTTTGATGTCATAGACTTCCCAAAATATATTCTTCGTGAAAAGGTTTCTTTTGTCTAAAAAATTGTCTTAAAAATGATTTTTATGTACTTACATACTGCTTCACTTCACGATACATTAATGAAAAAAATTGTAATATGTATTTAGATGTATGTAGACTTTTTTTTTACTATTTTCAAAGTTTACTGAAAACAACAACAAAAAATCTAGAGATGGAGAGATTAGAATAGAAAGTATCCTCAACATGAGTTATTTATTTACAAGAATATCCAAAGCGAGTAAAGAGGGTTTGTCTCAACAAAAAAATATGACCCAATAAATTTTTAGATCTATGGTATCCCTTCTATAGCCATTAACATTTCAGTAGCCTTTCGCTTAAGCGGCAGCGCTTGATATTCGGGAATTATAAATTGCTCTACGTACTTTTTTCATATAAAAAAATTAGGTCGTTTCGAGGTGACTATAGAAAGAGAGAGGTCAAAGTAACATATTTACATAGCATTAACTTCACAGCTCAGTCGTATCTCCATTCCCCTTTAATATTTTTCTATGTAATCGACTTACATAAAAAATTTCCATGAAGGGAAGTCTGGTGCATCTAAATTAATACCAAAAGACCCATGAAGCATTTACTATAAAAAAAACATTCAAAGGTATCACAAAAATTTGAATATCCTCCTACAAAACATGCATAATATTTGTGTAGTGTTCTGCAGAATTCTCAAGGTAGCAATTTGACACTTTTCATTTATCCTCTCTGTGCGCAGAGTACTCCTACAACCAAGATGGAAAATAAAATTTTACACTTACAATTCCTTGTCGCAGCAAACAATTGACATACCTTCTGTCAAACAAAACCCCAAGGAGGCTTAAAAACAAAAATGGATAAATTTAGGCTTCTACAGATGAAACAAAAGGTTGAAAGCTGGTAAGGAAGTATTGAGAGGTCGTTCACTTCACTCTCTAGCCAACGTACTTCCATGAATATCCATGACCCATCGGATTGATCCGACTGACAGCTTCAACCATATTATTAAATAAAAAAATTAAATTAAATTATAATTAAACATTAAAAATTATTAAATTATATGTAAGGCTAGCCATGTTTTATGAATATTTTTTTAATTAAATTAAAGATAAGAGTAAACCAAATAAATTGAAATACTATTCACATAGTTTTTACATTATCTATGATGTATTATATTTTTACATTATTTATGATGTATTATATTTTTACATTATTTATTAGATGATGTATTAGACAAGGAATATTATTAGATTACCAAATTTTGGTGGTTTATAATTGGAAAATTTAAAATTCCTGCAACCCAATTCCAATATAGACCCTGCCTTTTGCCATATTAAAAATAGCTAATTTTATTAAACGTTTTGTTTCACTCCAAAATGCTCTAATTTTATTAAACGTTTTGTTTCACTCCAAAATGTTCTGCACTTGGAATGGGCTCGACCTCAACCAACCGTTTCATTAATCTGCTTGAACGTTTGGAATTCACTGGACCACAATCAATCGTTTCATTAATTTTAACACGGATTCGATCAAAAACTCAAAAATATAAAGGCCAATGTGTCATTTCATTAATTTTAACACGGATTCCATCCAAAACTCAAAAAAATAAAGGCCAATGTTACAGTGAATTATGTTCATCCAAGCTTTGTGAAAGCCAGACTTTCCACAGATCGAGATGGGCTTATCACAGGTGACAACCCGAACATGTTGATCTCTCTTTTACTCTTTGTATCTACTGTTGGGAAACTCGAAGGAACATTTGATTAATGAATTACATCATCTTTATATATTTGATTTTCTTCGTCACATTAAAACTCATGAAAACAATTACGTAGGTGAGATTTTTCATATGACTTATTTCGCATCATTTTCTTCGTGGACAATTTTCACACATCCTCTTTCTATACAACTTTTAGATATTTCTCTTTTTTCATTTTATTTAGTCACTTTTTATTAATAGCTTCTTTGGCCTCAAAGAATTGTGTTACTCATTTAAGTAAATCACATCTACAGAGGTTCTAAATTTGCACATATATATATAGAAATACAATTCGAATAACCTATTTTTCTTAGTGTTTTCAATGAATATTATATCTGTGTAACTCGCAAGTTGACCTTTAAATCTATGGAATTGTGAAGAGAAAGTGAAGTTGGAAGTGAACAGAGAGTGAGTCTATCATAGAATTAGAAAAAACACGTTAACTACATTTAATGGATTTAGTTATTCAATGTTTTCAGCAAGCCATTCAATGTCGTCAATTTGTAAACCATTCAATATGGTCAATTATTAAATGTATTCACTATACTTTAAAAGGTTAAATCTAGTTTATTTTGATTAGTTTTTTGTTAATTATTTGGTGCTTATAGTTATAACTTTAAAAATACCACAAGTTAGAAGTAAAATCCAATCAGTATTTAAATTTTTAAATTAATAATTTTTGTGATTTATGATTGTGCGAGATTTCTAGGTATTTGTATTAGGAGTTGTCTATAATGCGACTTTTTGAAGATTCCGGTGACGGAATCCGGCGGAAGAAATGAGGTTAAATGTTGATTTTTAGCAGTTAAAATGGTTTTTTAACTGCATATTTGGATTCAGCGCCCTGAAAAACCCCTGGGAG
>APFE030608110.1:141545-154510 GCA_000404065.3 Pinus taeda | reverse complement strand
GGTTTATTATAAATAATTGCAAGTCATGATTATTGAGCTTAGAGGCTCATTCCACAATGCAGTATGATGTATAACTATGTGCATCCATCATCGAAGTTAAAATTTTGCTCATGTCTACAGAAATAAAAAACTTAAAAATAAAAGCATATTAAATAACTATACAAAATATTTAAATAATGTTTGTTCATAAAAAAGATTTCACTTGAAGAAATTGGATTTCTCTCAACTCATGTTAAATCTCTATTTAAGATATATCTATGCTGGTTATTTTTTAAAATTAAATTCAATTTTAGGATGCATTTTTATTAGATAATCGTGTAGTCTAGACTCTAGTGAGAAATTCACCATTCAAACAAAGTTGTAATTGCTTTAAATGCCTCAACTCATCATCCTATTAAATACATAAAATTATTATCAAACTAAAAATAAAGGGCAAAGTTGAAAAAATTAAAAATCAAATTTAACAATTATAGGTTAAGGCTTCTTATTTCAAATTAAGGTGGATGAAGATGGGTTGATTTTTATTTTTTATTTTTTGACAATCTACGATGTTCATATTCTAATTAGATGGGGAATTTAATATATAAGCAAATTTTATCTAGCAAAATGGTCCATTTTATAAGAAAATGTGTGTTTTTTTTTTTTTTTTTTGAAAAGAAATTAGAATCGTGTCAAGTGGCTCCCCACCCACCAATTCGCTAAAGATTTGAGTTTGTTCTAATTTTAATAAGTTGATATTCTAATTAAATGGAAATTAATATATAAGGAAATTTTATTTAGCAAAATGCTCAGTTTTACAATAACATGTGTAATTGTTTTTCTTTCTTAAATTAAAGTTGACCGCTAACTTTTTTATGCATGATTAATCAAATAAATATGTGCATTAGTAAGACATTTCTGATATTGGAATAATTATTTTTACTATATTTACCACATAAACATTTTTAATATAATTATATTAATAATAATTCTTATTATTTATTATTGCCTACCGTGATTGACCAGCAACTTTTGCGAACGTAACCTTTTTTAGGTTCAAGATTCTTGTACACTATTTAATGTGATTTTACTAACACGCTATTCCACAAAGAGATGATGTGCTGTGATGTAACCCGAAACTTTCATTTTCTTGTTATTAAGGTATTGACATAGACGTCTCACCCACTTATTTGTTGGAATGAAGTGATGGGAATATTGTTCACGTTATTAGTCTGTAATTGCCTCGTCTCTTCGCAAGGCGACATTCCACACTCTTTTCAAACTCATCCTCCTCGTAAAGCGACATTCCGCAATTCTTTCAAACTGTTCCTGTTTTGAATATTCTGAGGACTATTCTACCCGGCGGCACTACTACCGCCATCGCCTTCTTCGTGGAAATATTTCAGGATGAAGAAAGGTCGCCAACCAACCTTGTTTCGTAGATAAGTTTTTGAATTCCACCGTACTTATCTACCGCCATCGCCTCCTTTGTGGAAATCTTGCAGAGTATCAATTGCAGGATGAAGAAAAGTCCCCAACCCCTTGTTTCGTAGATAAATTTCTGAAATCTATCTTACTCGGTGGCACCACTCCTTCCTGGAAATGTCGGAAAACTTGATTCAATGCACGATAACCTCAGAATAACAAGCGGAGAATGTATCCACGGCCCGCCAACCAGCTTGTTTCACAGAGCCACGTCCCTCCACAGATTCAATTCATAAATAACGAATATTTGTAAGCTTCGCTATCACATCCAGTGGAAACAAAATCACAAATGACCATCCGCGTAAAAATCACCATTCCGATCAGGATCAAATGTTAAAAGTGGGTTATATTTCAATCTCAAGAGCTGCTAATTTAAGAAAGTTCATATATATATTCCAGGCTTACTATTGAATTAAAAAAAAAATAAAAATAAGAATCTATTTCAGTTTTATCGGTAAGGACTGTATCGGATAGAGTAGGTTTTTTACCTTTTAAGCCACGCAACTTTTATCGTGCTTTTTCACCTTTTAAGCGACGCAACTTTTTATCGGTGGTAGTTTTTCTCGGTAAGCAAATATTTTATAAATTTTGAAAACAAATAAACAATATTGTTTGACATTGGAATACGTGTTTAACCGAGATTGTTTGAAATATATTTAGTATCAATACCATAGGAGTTTATGCACTAAAATAACTTATTGTTTCTGCCAAGAATGTGCTTTAGACACTGAGTTTGTTGTTGTGTTCCACTCCTTATAAATGTAAGAGCATGGCACTTATTAAAACCACGTTTGATATGGATTATTTCTTAATGGTAGGCCATATGGTATGGTTGTGAGGCGATTCCTATTTCCACCACAAAATTTTAATTAATGCCCCTGACATGTGGGGGAGATAGGACAAAAAAAAACCGGGGAGCGCTATATTTCTTTATCTCCCCCACATGTCAAGGGGCATTAATTAAAATTTTGTGGTGGAAATAGGAATTTCCTGGTTGTGACATCTCTTAATCTCATTGAACTAATTTACTACAAGTATGGAATCTTTAAAGCATGGAATCTTTAAATATATGCTCCATAAATATATGCAAGTACGACCATCTTTTTCTCTAGGAGAACAATAGAATATGTTTTAAAGTTAATAACTCAATGTAATTATTTGACGCCCTGCCCATGCCAATTTGTTAATAACTCAATGTAATTATTTGACGCCCTGCCCATGCCAATTTTGTAAGTATGATGTTCGCATAAGAAACTAATAATCCCTCCTCCACAATCACCATTTTCTATGGCAACCCCATCAAATTAAGCCCAAGGAATTGATGGATTAATATTTTGAGTCAAAACAATACGTAGAGCATGGCAAAAATGCCAAGAAGAAAAGAGGGAAAGGATTGATAGAATATGTGTAGCCACTTTGTCTAGGGAAGTGATTTGATTCTAGAAAATAACTTATTTCTAGTGATCCAAATACCTCAACAAATAAGAGGTTTAAAATTCTTATATTCTTTAATATTTACTTGTTTGCACCATAGTTTTTAGGCTTCAAAGAAAGAAACACCATGTCAAATTGTTCGAAAGCCAATTTGACTCCTACAACCTAACTATACCCACAACCTGAATTGGCGAGGCAGAAACAAATGAAGCACATAATTGTTCACATTTTTACATAGAGTAAAACAACCAAAGTCGTCCTTCATGTATTGTAGATTGTTCCAATTAGGTATTTTATTTTCACAGAGGCATCACAGTAATACCTTAGCTTTTGCAAGGCATTTAAGCTTCCAAATTATCTTCCACCACCACACTTGAATGTCCAACCTTTCAGAAGAGATAATATGAAGATATCCAAATTTGGAAGTGTAATCTCGGAAAGGGGAATGTATCTATGATAATGAATTCTCCCTAGCTTCAAACCGCACATGCAAAGAATTCAAGATTGAAATATAGTCTTGCCACTGAGCAACAAAGGCACTCAAAATATTCAACTAAGCACTATCAACCCAACGTTGGGCCCAAATAATGGTCCACACATTGTCTTCCACCTAGTTAAGGATAACCCTTCCTTTGTTATTTAGATAACTAACCAGCTCGGGAGGGAGACGAAAAGGCACACTCAAAATATTCAACTAAGCACTATCAACCCAACGTTGGGCCCAAATAATGGTCCACACATTGTCTTCCACCTAGTTAAGGATAACCCTTCCTTTGTTATTTAGATAACTAACCAGCTCGGGAGGGAGACGAAAAGGCTCCACACATCCAACAGATAAATCCACCCTAATTCTTAAATTTTCATAGTTACCTACCTTCGAGGCTATCCCTTCATATATCACCCAAAAAGGAAGATAGCATCACTTTCTAAATGATCAATACATTGTACTTTTTCTTTTTTAGAGAACACACCCAATCTTCAATCAGGATAGGGAAAATATGCTTTCTGCATACAACAATGTCTATTTAAGTTGTTTGTAGATAACAATCTACAACTAATTGCCATGAATAGAGATTTTTTGCAAATAACAAAAAATTCTTAATGCCCCATCTTCCCATGCCTTGGGAACAATTTTTTTTTCCCATCTCACCCATAGAAGAATCGACTCTTCTTTTGAGCCCACTCATAGAAACGGAGAACATAGATTTCACATACAATTCAGGATACCTTTCATAATACTATTTTAATGAGGACCAACTTTCCAACTCTAGAAAGTCATCTAAAGCTCCATACTTTTAACCTTTTTTACAATTTTGCAATTAACCGTTAAAAGTCATCTTTCTTATAATTATTTGGTTTTCAAAAAGCACGCCAAATATTTTAAGTAAATATCAAATATTTTCTTATTTTTTAACATTAAAATATTTTATTATGATCAATATTAAAATAATTAAAATTTTATATATAAAATTGATATCAAAATATCTTAATTAACATAAATATTTAAAAAAAAAAAATTAAATCTTATATTCAATATTTAAAAATATAAGATTATATATTTTTAATATTGAAATAATTAATTTAAATTCATTATTTCTTTTCTTTTGACATAAAATATTTCATTGGTGTTTAAATGGTAATCATTTTATAATTTTAAAAGTGGTACAAATTATAACATTGTGTTTTTTTTTAATTATTGTTCATTTTATATAATAATAAAAATATATTATTTTAATATTTTAATTATGGTGGAGAATATGGAATAGTTTCACGACATCTTTTAGTTATAAAACACAAAAACAAAGCAGAATTATTAATGTGTCTAGTACTTCTAATTAAAAATTAAGCCCATATGTATGTTCTACAAAAAAAAATGTTATTTTCAATAATAATAAAAAAATTGTAAATTGATCATTAAAAACATTACATCCACTTTTAGAGGCAATAAGCTTTCTTTCGGGGTTGTCTATAATGCGATTTTTTAGAGATTTCGGTGACAGAATCCGGCGGAAGAAATGAGGTTAAATCTTGATTTTTAGCAGTTAAAATGGTTTTTTAACTGCATATTTGGATTCAGCACCCTGAAAAACCCCTGGGACCCTTTGATTGTGCAGAAACTAACTATCAAACTTGAGATTCCAATAAATTACTGCCGGATTTTGACTGAAAAAATCCACCCAAAACACTTTCAAAAAGTCTCATTATAAACAACTGCCTTTCTTTCCTGTTGCAATGTCGCGACAAACGAGCATTCAAAGGGGTTATTCTCCATGAAAATCACGGACTTCTCGAAGGCAAAGTACATGCGCCTCTAGACACAATAAGCCTTCTCTCATGTTGTAAGGTCGCGACAAGCATTCAAAGGCGTTATTCCCATGCAACTCACGGACTTCTCGAAGTAAAGACAAAGTACATGCGCCTCTGGACACAGTAAGCTTTCTTTCATGTTGTTGTTGAATTTGTAATTTCAACCGCGCGCGGGAAACCACAGCAGCAAACCAGAAAACCGCCGGTAAGTATATCGCACCACTCTTTGGCATAACAAACGACTCTGATACAATTTAGGGCTGACACGTGGATTGGGGTGACATCACCCTCTGACATTTATCGCACGATAAATGTCGGTCAAAACTGGGTCCGATTAAAGACAATGTTGTCCACCGTCCGATTGAACTAGGGCTGCGTACAGGTCTACGCCATGACTTACGTGAAGTAAAAGTTCTTTGTTTGACCTCCGTATCACTGTTAAAACCGTATGCAAGGCTCACTAAATTAAGTGACCGCCATGCTGAAATAATTAATGAAATTAATTGAGGTCATAGAATGTTGGTAAATGTTTTTAATTATATTGTTTTTTTATCCACGGCAGTATGGCACAAGAAATTGTATTGTCATGTAATGGTTTTTGTTGTTCATTGACTATGCAATGAAAACACACAACACTGTGTAGAATAAAAAGAACAGGGGCAACGTGAAAGAGGATGTATGCACAGCGGTGCATAAGATATGCATTATGTTTATTATTCCGTTGACTTGTGTGAAGAAATGGTGAAACGCACAGTGGGTGCAAAATGGGACTCGTATGAGAGGATCGAACAGTAGTGCGAAAACAAGTTTTTTTTAATAGGCATTGTAATGCAGGGGAAGTAAGTAATGTAAAAACGCACAGTAGTGCAAGAGGAAAGGCCGAGAGGTGAAAGAAGAAAACCAAGGGAAGTATGTAAAAACCATGAATTGTTTCACATAGCAGTGAAAAAGGTAAAACTGTAAATCCTTGTAATCTTTGTTTTTCACACAGCGGTGAATGTAAATGAAATTTTTACATACAGTGGTGTAAAATTTCAAAGGAGACAGAGTAATTTCTTTTTGTAATGTTTTAGTGAATCCCTCTGAGTGAAAGATGATGAATATGTCTCATTAATTTTCATTTTAATGAATACAAAATCTTTTATGATGGTGCATACTCTGTTCTCACTAAAATTTAAAAAAAAAAAACTTCTCTGGAGTAGAGGAAAAATAGAGCATTAACTCTGTGTTCAGTTAATGTTTGGTTTGGTATTTTCCCATTGCAAAAATACCAACAGTTGTAAGGTCGCGACAGAAGAGCATTCAAAGTCGATATTAGTCGATATTCGCCATGAAATTCACGGCTTCTCGAAGTAAAGGCAAAGTGAGACGTAAAGGAGAACCAACCACACATTTCATCTCTTATTTATTTTTTATTAATATGATATTCGGATTACATTGTTTCCCTCTAAATGACAGCTCGGTCAATTGGAAATTGAGGAAACACGAGTTCTAATTTCATGAAGTTCAATGGTTCTTCGCCTACAGTTATTGACCAAGCTCCGAAAGACACACTTCAGCGGTGTGAGCGGGGTTGTTCGGCTAGAAGATGGAGAAATTGAGGGTTCTACTAATGAGATAGCGAATGTTATGGGTAATGGCCACAGTGTAGTTGGGTATAGGAGTAATGAAGCTCAGCTCTCCAAACAACTTCCTCTTGTGCCTCATCACCGTCCAGCCACCATAATGCTCTCGACAATGTTAAAACTCTCATTTGGCCCGGTGGATCTACAGCAGTGCGTTGTGGTTGGGAACAGCCAACCAGTTGTAAGAAATTGAAAATTGGAGTTCGCATAAAACATGGGTTCACTGAATTTGTCACAGCTGCATTTGACATGACCCGTAACGGAAACAACGTCACTGGTTTCTGTCTAGACGTATCTCGGGCGGTTGTGATTAGACTGGATTATGGATTGCCGCATGATATCATTGCCTAACGGGACGACAACCATACACACTACTAAGATGACCTTGTCTATCAAGTTTATCTCAAGTTGTCTTCTCTAATTCGTTCAATTTCTGGATTTCTAATTCCTCTGATCAACCAGAATTCAGCTCCGATCGATATTGATTTCAGGATGGGTCGGCAGAAATTTGATGCATTTGTGGGCGATGTCACAATTTTAACTAAATCACTACTACATGATATGGTGTTTTAAGACAAAAGTTCGAGATAAAATAATACTTTCCTTTGCTATCCAGTGGTCTTCTTACTTTTTATTTATTTTAATTAATATTTAATTTTTTTAGGGTGACATTTCGAGTTGAGCCCAACGATGGCACGTATATAATTTTTCTATTCGTTTCTTTAATGACGTTCTAGCGGAACAAAAAGATGGAGCATATACAAACTATTTTGTTCCTTTTTTTTGCGGTCATTTTGAAGGGGAGTGGAACTATGACAATGTTAGAAATTGTAATTATTTTTAAGAGGAGTTGGTTTTAATTAGAGAATGAGTTAAATAAGTGTTGAGTGTTGAGTGAAGTCGAGTAATAGATGAAGAGTTAAGTGCAGTTCATATTTAGAGTGTGAGTGATGGATGAAGAGTTAAGTGCAATGCATATTTAGAATGTGAGTTAATTGATTTAAGTGTTTGCATATCAAATATTTTAGGCAAGTAGCTAGTTGGAAAAGGTTAAACACTAATCTTTCACCTGGTTCATTTTAAAAATCAAGTGTGATTTGTGTGAATTTATGTATGGACTCCTCTGTGTTTCCAACAAATTGGGATAATAACGAAGTTACAGAAAGCCAAGAAAAACGGATTAACAGCAGTGCGAGTGAAAAGAGAAAAAAATATTAGAAAGCCTTATAACACACCAAAGTTCAGCACAAAACGCGTTTGTTGAGATTTTCTGTTTTTGAGTAAAATAGGCAAAAATCTCAGTAGGTGACAACAAAAGAAATTTTGTTGCTAGATTAACTCCAATTTATTGGGAGGGAGTTAATGCATCCTATATTTGAGTTGAGAGGATTTATGAGGCAGTTAGATCCTCTTTACTATATAACAGACAACCATTCGGATTGTTTGCTATGAGGGTGAGAGTTTTGTGAGGATTTAATTATGTAATCTCATGTTTGATTAATAAGGAAGCCGATGCCTATGTTGTGTGGAAATAGCCCAGATTGGAAGGGTGAAATAGGTTAATTCCTTTGTCTTGATGTGCTTGATTTATCTGTTGTGTATTTTTTGTTTAATTTCGCTGTGCATATGATCTCCAACAAGTGGTATCAGAGCGAGTTGGAGGTGCTGGTGCTGAGAGGATTCTCTGCCTGCGTGGTGGATTAAAGATTGGCTGTTGCGTAATGTATGTTGTTGCGTGGTGTATCCTGGTGCGTTTGAGAGCCAATCTGTCGCTGAACGTTAGCTTTCTGCGAGAGCTCAAAGAGAAAGATCAAATTCTTATGTCGTAGATTTGAGTGCAGATCTATATTTGAAGGGTGATTATGGCCTGAATGATGCGAGACTAATTGATGATGGACACAACAATGGGTAATGAGCATTGATTTGGTTAATTGGATCATCAGATTGAGCTTGAATTTGATGCAATATGAGCGCTAACATATTTCTAAGTGAATGAAGTGGTGATCTACACAAATCCCAGAAGAGATTCATGAAGGAACAAGCATCGGTCATATTTGGATCTACGTAGAGTCTAGATAATTGTTGTGTCTAACCAGCATGTAGTAGTGTGCAATGGGCGATCTTATTCCATTGTTGTGTGTCATCGAAGCTACATTGTGAGTTCAATGGACGTCTGATTATGCCATATCGTGAGATCGTGTGAGTGTAATCTCCATATAGGTACCCTTTCAGATTTGATAGATTGACAACCCATACTCATTGAGCACAATTTCTTTCTCTCGGATCGGTTTAGCCACGAGGAGGAGCGATAATGATCTGTCGTCATGATTTGTGCTGCTTATTTCTATAAACCGCCTTTGATATACCTAGTGCATATGGGCGATATACCTGGTGTGTGCATATTTATGTGCTGTGATATTGAGTTTTTTTTTTTTTTTTAAAGGACGTTTATTACATTTTGAGAAGTGCATATGGCAGAAAGTTTTTTAAGTGAAGTACAAAGGGCTGCAAAGAAATTGTTTTTTATGTTTTTTTTTAAATGGTAATAAGCCAAGATATTTGAAAGCAAAGACAGAAAGGCATACATAGTTTTTTTTAATTGCTGGTTAGTTTTGGAGATTATTGTGTCTTTTTGTTGATACAAAATGGCAAAAACTCAAAGTGCCTGGTTTGAAATTGAGCAGTTTAATGGCAAGAATAATTTTGAGATCCGGAAGGTGAAGATGCAAGGTTTGCTTGTCCAACATGGCGTGGCAAAGGCGTTGTTGGGCAAGTCCAAACAACCTTACAACATCACAGATAATGAGTGGGCCGAGATGGATGAAAGAGTGATAAGTGCTATTCGACTGTGTCTAGCTGATGATGTCCTGTTTAATTTCGTGTCGGAAACAACAGCTGTTGGTTTGTGGACGAAACTGGAGAAACTGCACATGACCAAATCCTTAACCAATAGGATTCTCCTGAAATGACAGTTGTACAATTTAGGAATGAACGAAGGTACATCGATCGCAGATCATTTAAATGCTTTTAATACTCTTCTTGTGCAATTACAAAGTATAGAAGTAAAAATTCCATCCAAGGATAAAGCTATTAATTTATTGTGCTCATTGCCCGAGTCATGGGATCATTTTTTTACTTCTATAAGTGTTAGTTCATCAGAAACTTTTGAGTTTGATGATGTAGTTGCATCCTTATTATCGGAGGAAACAAGGAGGAGGTTGCATTCTGAAACCTCTACATCAGAAGCTATGATGGTTAGAGTTTTTCGAAAGAAAGACGCCCCAGGAAGCCGAGCGACTCACGTTCAAAGTCGAAAGAGAAGAAGAGTAAGCTCAAGTGTTGGTTTTGTGGCAAATCAGGGCATTCAAAGAAGGACTGCTGAAAGCGACAACATCAAACTTCAAAAGCGGAGTCTTCGACAGAGAAGAAGGAGGCAAATATGACAGATACAGGTTCGACATCTGGTTCAGGTATGAGTGATGAAGTTTTATGAGTTAATATGTCAAATCATGGTCAACATTGGTTGTTAGATTCCGTTGCATCATACCACATGCGTATCCATAAAGAATGGTTTAAGGAATATAAATCCATTAATGATGGAGTTGTGTACATGGCTAATGATGTAACATGTAATATTGTGGGGATTGGGAGCATACAACTACAAATGTTTGATGGAACAACTAGAATATTAACTGATGTGAGGCATGTACCAGATTTAAGGAAAAATTTGATTTCATTAGGAGCACTTGATTCAAATGGATATAAAACCGTAATTCAAGGTGGAGTAATGAAAATTTATAAAGGCATTTTACTAGTTATGAAAGCTAAGAAAGTAGGAAAACTATTTCAGTTAGAAGGAGGTACAGGGTTAGATTTTGTGTCTACAGTCTCTGAACATGACAGTAGTTCCATTCACTTATGGCATCAAAGATTGGGGCATATGAGTGAAAGAGGATTATAAATTTTGGCTAATCGCAAGTTACTTCCAAATCTAAAGTCTGGAAAGTTAGATTTCTGTAAGCATTGTCTGTTTGGAAAACAAAGTAAACAAAATTTTAAAATACGCAAACATACTAGTAAAGGAATACTTGATTATATCCATTCAAATGTTTTGGGACCAGCCCCTACAAAGTCATATGGTGGTTCACCTTATTTTGTATCATTCATTGATGACTTTTCTAGGAAGGTCTGCGTCTACATGTTGAAAAGAAAGTCTAATGTTTTTTCTGTTTTCAAGCAGTTTAGAGCATTGGTAGAAAATAGCACTGGTAGAACAATAAAGTGTTTAAGAACTGACAATGGTGGTGAGTTTACTTCCAAGGAGTTTGAAAGCTATTGCAATGATCCAGGGATCGAGAGGCATAAGACCACGGTTTATACTCCTCAGCAAAATGGAGTTGTTGAACGCATGAACAGGACTCTTCTAGAGAGAGCAAGGAGTATGGTGAGTAACGCCGGGTTGCCGAAGGAGTTGTGGACAGAAGCGCTGGCAACAGCTTGTTATGTGATAAACCGATCTCCATCGATGGCGATAGACTGCAAGATTCCGCAAGAGGTATGGAAAGGACACCCTTGTGACTATTCTAAACTGAGAGTGTTTGGTTGTGATGCATATGCTCTATTGCCTAAACATCAGCAAACTAAGTTAGATCCAAAGTCTAAAAGGTATATCTTTGTTGGGTATGGTGTTGGAACAAAGGGATATAGATTGTGGGATCCTACTACCCGCAAAATCATCATCAACAGAGATGTAAAGTTAATGAATCCTCTCTTGTACAGTTAGATGTAGATAGTAGATTGAAACAGGATGATGTATCTGACTTTCAGCACATTCAGTTTGATAGTATTTCTAACGATAGTCATGATGACCATAGTTCAAATACTAGTCATGAACAGGTTTCAGAATCAAAATATGAATAGGGTTTAGGTTTAGATCATGAACATGTCTCGGATACTGATCGGCAAGAAGTTCTTACAGAGGGTAGTCATCCAATCGAGGAAGCGCCAGAAACATCCTTAAGGAGGTCGACAAGAATCAAACGACCACCGAGAATGTATGATGATTATGTCACTTCTGTTGCATTTACTGCTAATGACAATGAACCTATGTACTATCAGGAAGCAATAGAAGGTTCGAAAAGTGACAAGTGAAAAGCAGCCATGAAGGACGAAATGATGGCCTTAAATAAGAATGACACATGGGATCTAGTTGAGCTTCTGGAAGGCAAGAAAACTGTGGGGTGTAAATGGTTTTTCAAGCTGAAACGCGGTGTGAATGATACGAAAGACAGGTACAAAGCGCGACTGGTTGCAAAAAGGGTTTTCTCAGAAAGCCGGTATTGACTTTCATGAGATTTTTTCACCAGTGGTTAAAATTGTTTCAATTAACTTAGTGTTAGCATTAGTGGCTTTGCTTGATTTAGAGTTGCAGTAGTTAGATGTTAAGACTGCATTTCTACATGGTGACTTAGATGAGGAAATATATATGGAACAACCAGAAGGGTTTGTTCAGCATCGCAATGAGAAATTTGTCTGCAGGCTCAAGAAGTCATTATATGGCCTGAAGAAGTCGCCTCGGCAGTGGTATAAGAAGTTTGATTCTTTCATGTTGAGTGAGAAATATGTTAGAAGTGAATATGATCATTGTGTGTATTTTAAATAGTTGAATAATGGCATATTCATTATCTTGGTATTGTATGTTGACGATATGATTTTAGCAAGAAAAAGCATAGAAGAAATCAACAGGTTGAAGGCTCAGATGGCAAGGACATTTGATATGAAAGATCTAGGAGCAGCAAGACAGATTTTGGGCATGGAGATTTTCAGAGACAAGAGCAATGGTAAGCTATTTCTATCACAACAAAAGTATATTGAGAAAATACTTTTGAGATTTGGTATGGATAACGTGAAGCCTGTTTCAGTCCCTTTAGCTTCCCATTTTGAGCTTTCTTCGAGTTTATGTCCTAATACAGATGAAGAAAAGGATTATATGTCTCAGATTCCATATGCCAATCTAGTAGGGTGTTTAATGTATGCGATGGTTTGTACTCGACCATATATTTCACATGCAGTTGGGGTTGTCAGTAGGTACATGGAAAATCCGGGTAAAGAACACTGGTCAGCAGTGAAATGGGT
>APFE030608110.1:111555-133221 GCA_000404065.3 Pinus taeda | reverse complement strand
AACAATGAAAAACCCTTAACATTCCAAAACCTAACCCTAGAAGATGAAACGCCAAACTGTAGGCCCCGTTTGGGGGTAAGTTGGTACATCAACGTCTCGGGGTCGTAACTTTAGCATATGATCTCCGTTTGACGCGTACAATAGCTCATTAGAAAGATCTATTCGAGCACTATCATTGTTGGAACGGGCAACATCGGTCCATTCCATGGACCCATGTTTCCCCCGGATTCCCCAAAAAATGTCGTTTAGGGCCTCAAAACGGCTCCGGAAGTTGAGGACCCGAAAAACTGCTAAAAATACAAAGTTGTGCTACAATTAAGGAAACTGAAAATGCTGAGAAAGACAATGGTGGGGGTCCATGTGGAATTGGCAGGTGGCCACCAATATCCACCTGGATCAGAGGATCATTAGTGCAACTTTGATCTACTAGCACCTCCTATGTTTACAAGTGAATATTTTGATCATTGGGTTATCAAAATGTTAGCTTTTCTTCGAGCTAAAGAGTAAATTGAGTACGAGTGTAATAACCCATATCATGAAGTATGCGATGCTTTAGCATTGAATTTTATAAAACAAGAATTGGATGAGAAGTGTTTGTGCAAGGTAGTAAAAGCTACAACTTCCAAGGAAGCATGGAAGATATTGGGAGCAGAGTTTGGCACAAAGGAGAGTGACATGCAACAATGGGTTATGTGACAAGCAAAGACGTCAGATGCATATATTAGAGTAGATGAGAAAGACTCTCAAAGGAAAACAGAGCTTGCATAATCCCACTCAAAAGTGGATGATGGTTATCAAGACCATAAAATTGAAACTCATTATGCAAGCATAAATATCGATAAAGAAGATGCAAGAAAGGTTGCAAAGAGAGAAGCAATAGTCCCTATGTGTGAGTCAAGAGATGATGGTGAATCCCACTATGATGATACACATGTGGATGATGACTGCAAAGTTAGATGTGAATTGGTGAATCCAACCATAGCTAATGGATTTAGTGAATTTGAAACTATCAATGAACACATGCATGTTCATATATCCCACAATAATGTGGATGAATATTATGCTAATGATATGTGTGGTTTATTTTTTGAAATAGGGATTGATTGCAACAATATGGTAATCACCATGTTTGATGAAGCATTGAAGGTTGAAGCTATCTCTGTAGCAGTAATATATGAGGTAGCTCGAGCTACTCAGGTAACATTACATGATCTAGCAGTAGCTGATGATCAAGAAGAGGATCAAGTGATTGAAGAGATTTTAATGCGAATAACCACTGACCACATAATAGTGGTACATAGTTTTAGTGGAGTTGAAAAGAAGGCAGAGAAGGAAGAGGGAGAGCAGGAGCTTCTCACTGAAAAGCATAATAAAAATGTTTCTAATATTGCTTTTGAATATGAAGGTGTTCATAATAGCATGGGAGCAGAAGTTGAAAACAAGGTTGCTAATAAATTTGATGTAGATTTGAAGCTCATTGAAGAATGGATTTAAAAACCAATAGAACAAATTGAAGGGATTCTTAAAGAAGTAGATGGAGTAAAATAGTTGAATGAAATGGTGAACTATGATTATGAGTGTGAAAATTATAAGAAAAAAGCAGCAGTACATGATGATGAAAGTGAAAAGAATGATATGGATGTTTTTGAAGACAAGCATGAATGAGTTGAAACCATTTTTTAGCAATGGAGACAAGATGAGATAAGATTATTCTATTAAGAAATATGGAAGAAAGAAACTAAAGAATATAAAGCACAAAAAACAAATCAAAAAAGACAGTTTGAAGATGCAAAGTTATGGTAGCAATCCATAGTTGAATGAAAATTTGAAGAGAAAGTTGTAGAAGACATGATCAAATTATTTTTTAGAACAAGTTCAAGACAAGTCAAAGAAAAATTGCAGGAGAAACAAGTAAATAAAACCTACAACAAGAAATTTATACAAAGAATGAAGCAATTTCAAGGATATAAAATTTGGAAGAAGAGAAAAATAAAATGCAATATCATGAAAGTCTTGAGTCATTGTAAGCCTAGCTGAGAGATAGACGAAAAGGCATGGTTCAATGATAATTGAATCAAGTTAAGTCATGTTTGAGTTATGTTGATTCATATGATCGTAATTAAGGTGGAGTGTTAAAAATTGTAATTAGTCCTGCATGAGGAGTTGGATAAAATTAGAGTTAGTTAACCAAGTGTCGAATGTTGAGGGTTGACCGTTAAGTCAAGTTGAGTAATGGATGAAGAGTTAAGTGTAGTCCATATTTAGAGTGTGAGTTAACTGAGTTAAGTGTTTCTGCATATCAAGATATTTTAGGCAAATTGCTAGTTGGAAAAGGTTAAATACCCTTCATCGGGTTCATTGTAAGAATCAAGTTTTGTGTGATCAATAGATGAGTTGTAGTGCATGTGATTTATGTGTGAATTTATGTATTGTATCCTCTGCATTTCCAATAGGCACCTTCACAATTTTCTCTATAATAAAAGGAATGAGTGGAGGGAATGATATGATAGTGCCTTGTCACTGGATTCATTTGCTAGAGTAGAGGCTAGAGTTTTTGTAAACGAAAGGAAAAAAATGAAGAGCAACACAAAGACTTCTGGAAGCGATATGAGATTGTTGATCCTAGAGGGTTTATCGGGATATGCTAAGGCTTGCATTCTCTTTACCTTGTGTGAATCCTTGCTTCAAAAAATATTATATTCCTTATTGACTCTCTCTATGGAATAAGGACTCCCAGGATCATAACTTGGGATTTTCAATGGTAGTAAAATCCCTCATTGATTCCCAATATGTCCCGCTTCTTTCCCTCCAAAACTATTCTACCTGTCATCTTCACAAGGCTCTCAGGGCACAAAATCTTCTCTCGCCATCCACAGTGTGCAATCTAAACCTCATCTTGGCATGGCTATTGGGGCCACATGATCTTCTCTTGACATCCATGGTGTGTAGAGTCTAGAAAAAAGTGCTCACACGGGAAGCCCAAGACCTAACGATTGGGTACCATGCACACCTCCATTTTCTCATTTTTCGCTCCGAATACGTTAAGCACTTAAATCTCTTTAAGTGAATGGATAAATTATAGGAACAAGACCTCTTGTTAGATCTAATCCCATAGAACCCTAGTTACTTTATGATTAAGGAACCCTAAAAAATCACATGAATGCATTTAAAATCTATAGTTGTAGGGTTTGTTAATAATTGTACTCTACTAAGGGATGTTGTCTTGACTTCCATAGCTAATTTGCATGATTTAGGTTTTGATACCTTCACTAAGGTTTGTAAAGGGCTCAATTCTATCAATCTTGTGAATTGTATGAATTTTTCTGCTAACTCCTTCGAAAGATTTAAAACTGTGACAATGTCCAATACTTCTGTTTACAGGGACATTTTGTTTTCACTCCATCTAGTTTGATAAACATAGTTGAGAATTATCCAATGATTCTTAGGTTCTCAATTGATCTTCATCCATTCATCAACATTACCCTACTTGTCCTCTCACTCTTGCAATCTACATGAACTGTCTTTAAAGGTTTGAGAAACAAACTTGTTGGAATGATTCATATAATATCAAGTCCCTAGTCTTTCTCATGGATGCTATGGGGAACACTATTTTGACTATCTAGCACAAGATACATTTACTCGATTTGATGAATTACAATCTCTTGTGCAATCAACACATTTTATAGGTTTTCTTATGTTGACTAAAAATAGTTTGTTGGTTTACGTTAGGTTGAGATTTATATCATTCCATTTTAATGGTGAGTTCACAAGATTGAAAATTCATAAGATATATCATAGGATGTGAGAAAAATTGCAAATCTTCTTACACGCCCAACAATGACAGAGTAACATGAACAACTGAATATGGATCCAAAGAGTAGTTATTATAGAGACATTGGAATTTATTATAGAAAAATAGATCCCATCCATCTTCCATCACACACTCAACACTTACCAATTCCACCTCCCTTCCATTGCCCTTCCATGCATTTACCTTTTCATCCACTTCATTGGAGCAATCATGAGCACCACCAATATGATCATTAGAGGGACATAGATTAAAAGGCATGTTGTCAATTCCTCTTTGTTTCACTCTATGAGAATGACCAACAATGAAATTGTCAGTCATTCTCATAGAAGGAAAGATAGAGGAATGATGTATTTCTACTTTTACCCTCCTTTTGCAGTCTGACGTTAGCGACCACCTTGTGACGCTTCTCTACTTGTTCACGACAATAGGAAAAATAAAAGGAGTTATCTTGAGACATAGAAATGTCATTGCGATGATATCCAGAGTTTTGACCAGTCTTGACGATATGGAAGGAGGGGAGAATATATGTCCATGCATCAACTTGTGGTTTCCTATTTTTGATATTTTCTATACACTTTCTTGCGTTGCAATTAGGAGTACCATGGTGATCCTACCAAACTTGATTTGGTTGAACTAATTTTGGCCATACAGTAGTATAGAGTGATGTCCCTAACTTCTACTACACCTATTTTGTTTGTTCTACATAAGTCTCCTATTTTCAGTTACAATTCTAATTCCCTTCACACAATAAACTATGGTGGAGCACCTCTTGGCTAAGAAGTCATCCACAAATTCTCTGATTGATTTCTAATTGTTCAAGTTCAACAGTTGGTACTCATGCCTAATTCTGAAATTTCCTCTTTTTTATCAATTTTACTTTTATTTCGGTTTTGCATCACCCTTGAGCAAGGTTGAAATTGTAACTCCATGTTTATCACATGATACATTTAGTATTCCACTTCAACATCTTCCCTGTTTGCAAATTTTTATCATCACATGTTAAGTCAGTTTCACATGGTTAAATGATAGAAGTTCATTAGTGGCATTGTATATATGTTGATGAAAAACTAATCGTCACTTATAAGGCATTTTTTCTATCAATTATCTACATTTTTCTTATGTATGGTTCAAGAAAAATTGTCTTGATGCTCCAAAAGACATAACATGGTTGATTTTGTCTGAACTTTCTATTTCCCCCAAATGAAAAAGGACTATTTTTTTTTTGTGTCTATATAAATGTATCCTTGTGTTAAATAAGAGGTTTATTGAAGGTATTTATTGTTATGTAAGGTTATGTATTGGCAATGTCCTTGACTATAATTGATGAAGAAAGTAGATATTATGGAACAATTGGCTTTCTTGCAGCTCATGCGGAGCTAAAGTCGTGGACACAACTATAGGTAGAGCTATGTTTCACAGTGACAAAGGGGAGATTTTTTTGTGAGTTCATACAATCATGAAACATATTTTCAAGTCATCATCTTGTTTCCCACTGGATACTACTTTTAAGAGCATTTAACAAATTTGCGGACTTGGTTTATTTGAGTATGATTTTCATTTTTATTTTTATTTTGAGAGAGTCATTTAGATAGTGCCAATCAATTTCATGACTATGAGAAAAACGTTAAACAATTATAACACAATGATAAAAAATCACAAGTAACAAATGAAACTTGTGAGCAAGCATCACTGTTGGGTGCTTAGTAAACATGTTTTTCCCCAAGCCCAAATAACCTTAAATATTTAAGTGAATTTATCTTTGTGGAATCCATCAAGTTAGTTTGTCTCCCACAAGTGCACACCTTATGATTTTGTAAAATTTTGAAGCCATATGTTCTATATTTTTTGTAGCCACAACAATCATCTTTGAAGGAGGAATAGTATTCCCAAAACAATGACTTTATGTTTCAAAAAAGTGATCTGCGCAGGCATTCAAGTAGCTCCAAATCATTGCTTTAATATGATTTCATAATAATATCTTCTATAGATTTATTTTTCCCTATTTTTTGCGAGAAACAATATATGAAGGTTTCAACTACTCCTGGTATGTAACTACTCCCATTAGGTTATTTTGGCAATCTTGAAGAAACTGTGTCAATTCTAGACTCGAAAGGATGGAAGAAAAATTGGGATCTATGCTACATCGATGAGGAAGATTTCCCTTTGCTGTAGAAAGAACAAAGGAATTGATTAAGTACAAATATTTTTAGCCAAAGAGCATTTGAGGGACCTTTTTATAGTAGATGCAAACCCAAAATATTGATCTTCTCAAACAAAACTTATATAATGCACTGTGTAAACCCCCATACTTAAAATTCAAAAAGAGTCAAGGGATCTGTACTTGAGTGGTTCATGAGGCACAATACTTGCTAAGGTTTTGCAAATGGGGTAGCAAGCTAAGTGGGCTTGATTGTGGGGAAAAACTCCACAGTTAAGTGCACTTGAGCCAGAGGAGATCTGGGATGGGTGACCTCCTGGGAAGTCCTGGTAACCGGGTGCAAGCCCCGAAAGTGATGATTGATGCTATGTGATTCATTCTCCACATTTCACTAGTTTCAATCCCACTTCTTCACCCCTGTGGGCATCACCTGATGTAATGAGTGCCAAGTGAACTATTCAAAAATCATGAGAAATTAGTCAGTTATGACTACCTCTCATGGAAATGGTCATACGTGAATGACTTACTTAACATACTTGAATCCCAAAATGATATCTAATATAATGCACTGCGTAAACCCCCATACTTAAAATTCAAAAAGAGTCAAGGGATCTCTACTTGAATGGTTCATGAGGCACAATACTTGCTAAGGTTTTGCAAATGGGGTAGCAAGCTAAGTGGGCTTGATTGTGACTGGTAACCCCATACCTAAAATTCAAAAGAGTCAAGGGATCTCTATTGAATGGTTCATGAGGCACAATACCTCAACGTATTGAATGGGTAGCAAGCTAAGTGGCGTGATTGTGGAAAAATCCACAGTTAAGTGCGCTTGAGCCAGAGGAGATCTGGGATGGGTGACCTCCTGGGAAGTCCTGGTTATCGGGTGCAAGCCCCAGAAGTGATGATTGATACTATGTGATTCGTTCTCCACATTTCACTAGTTTGAATCCCACTTCTTCACCCTTGTGAGCATCACCCGATGTAATGAGTGCTAAGTGAACTATTCAAAAATCATGAGAAATTAGTCAGTTAAGACTACCTCTCATGGAAGTGGTCATATGTGAATGACTTACTTAACGCAGTTGAATCCCAAAATGATATCTAAAACTTATATTTTTTCACGTACCTCCAACAAATTTTGATGAGTTTCTCCTCTCGAACCAAGATATTATTGATGTTGTTGTTATTCCATGAGTTCCATTTACTACTACTTGATATAATATGCTTCCCACTTATTGGGATAATATCAATACTAAATGATAAGGTGTTTTAAGACAATAGTCTGAGACAAAATAAAGCTTTTGTTTCAACTTGTCCTTCTCCTAATTTTTATTTATTTTAACTAACATTTATTTATTTTTTTCGTCTCTTTGGTGATGTTTCGAGGGGAGTGGAATGAAGGCATATATACATTTTTTCCTATCTATCTCTTTGGTGACATTTCAAGGGGGAGCAGAACAATGGTGCCAATACATTTTTTTTATAATAAAAGCAATGAACAAAAAGAATGATATGATAATTCTTTATCACTCGCTTGATTCTCCATATCAAAAGATACAACTTCTATGAACAAAAGGAAAAAAATGAAGAGTAACATACATATTTCTACAAGGAATGTTAGGGGATTTATATGTCTACATTAATTTCCCTCCACTTAGAATGTCACCTGAGGTTCGTAATCTTAGATCTACAAAACATTATGGTTCTGCGTACTGACCTATTAAAGTATACATACTCTATTCTAGAAATTACACCAGCTATCTAATCCAATATGTTTATACTTTGACCTCTGCTTGAAAGTTTACATGTGTGACAACTGCAACTTTGTTTTCATCCTCTTGTGAATTCATTGACAGTTGTGCTTGGGCACCTTCTTCCTTCAAATCTGGTTTTATCCTTAGGAGAAACATCCTATTGCTTATCATATGAACCTTTGCAATCAACTGCCTTCATGGAGGCTTATATAAAATTTTGCACTCATCATTTTTGAAAAATACATTGTATCCCTTTTGCATGAGATGTCTAATGCTTATGAGGTTATGCATCAAACCAGGGAAAAAATAAACATCTAAAATGTACTTCTTCTCCCACTTCTTTGTTAGAATCTTGGATCTTCATTTGCCCCTGATAGAGGCTTTGTTATTAGTCCCTAATGTCACTTCACATTTCACATTTTCATCTAAATTGGAAAACATTTCTATGTTCCCTGTCATGTGGTTGCTACACCCTAAATCTACAAACCATACATTGCTTTGTTTTCCTTGTGCTAAATTAGAAGCTAAAAACATGCTATCTTGGGTGTGATTTTCTTATGTGAAACTTGCACTTGGTTTTTTACTTATGCCATGTTCCTTCTTTCTACATTCATTTCCATAATGACCATAATTCTTACAATAATGACATTGAACTTGAGATTTATCATACCTATCACCTTATCTTTGATTTTGGCTTCAACCTTCACTTGTATTTTTATTTTTGTCCCTTCCATTTGAACTTGAAGGGATGCCTCTTCCACCCCTATGTGGGCTTCTTCCTCTTCATGTAGCGTTTGATCTTCCTCTCCCTATACCTTAACCAAATGAAACTTGTTTCTTGAAGGCATGTTCCAATGAGGACTTTGTTGCTTTATTCAACCTATGTTCATGAGAAATTAGTGATGCATGAAGCTCATCCACTAAAAATTGTGAGAGATCCTTTGTCTCTTCTATGACCACAACAATGGCATTAAATATTGTTAGAAGACTTCTCAAAATTTTCTCAACTATTCTCCTTTCCTCAACTATCTCACCATGAGACCCGATTTGAGTAACTAGTACAATTAATTCTATAAACAATGAGTCTAAATTCGCAGACACTTTCATATAGATTGCCTCAAAATCTCTCGTTATCATCTATAGATTTGTTTTCCTCACTTTTTTCATGACTTCGTTGACTGTTTGGAGGGTATCCCATGATAGCTTTGAATTTTTTTTGTTGTTCCAATCCTTTGGAAAATACTTTTGTGAACTGGTTAAAAAATATAAAAGAGGGCTTTTAAATCCTTCTTCCAGTTGCTCCTCAATAAATCCTTTTGTTCTTGTGACAAGGCATTGTATGGTTCTACATCTCTTGGTTCTTGGAAGCCATTGTCCACCAAATCCAAAATATCTTGAGGAGCAAACATATACTTCATTGTTTAGCCCAATAGTCAGAATTTTTCCCATTACATTGAGGTATATGGGGATTAGTCAAGCTTGTTCTTGATGTTTCCATTTTTTAATGTAAAAAAACTTTCTCCTTGCTCGCAAATATGCTCCAAAATTCTTTCTTCAAATGCACCTTTTAACTTCGAGAAAAAACACAGTCACTTACACTAATAAAATTTCACCTCCTCTAATACCATGTGAAGGATTTGGACAGAGGAGTCTTCCTCGCGAATTCAATTATGGAGATTAAAAAACAGTTGACTTCTGCAACAAAAACAAAGTTAAAACTCAGGCAAATTTATGCATAACAAAACAAAGTAAAATAGAGTAAAAATGGGAGCAACATAAAAAAAAAAATGGGTTATATTTAAAATACATTAAATGAATTCATGTGGAAGCTGCAACTCCTTCACCAAGTAAAGCAAGAGTTCTTATTGTGTTTTACACTTCACTAGGGGCTACGAAGTTTGTAAAATCATGTAACAATTTGTTTTTACAGGCCCACCACAAATTCCTACAAAGTCAAAATTTTAAACACAAGATGGGTGATTGTGCAAAATTGATTTTCTATGTTTCAAAGTACATATGTCAGTTGGGGAATACATTTTTGGACCATACATTGCATCAAATCTGTATTAAATTCTCATTTCACTTTAATTATTTGATGTTCCCCAAAATGGGGAATTGTACTCTTTCTCAGAACATCATTTAATCCTTTTACTACAGTGTGCAAACAAACTTTGTATCAAATTCTCATTTCGCTTTAATTATTTGATGTGTTGGGGAATGTGGAATTTGTATTCCTTCTCAAAACTTAATTTAATCCTTGTACTTTAGCCTGCAAACAAAATCTCTAACCTGGAAACAAAATATACTTGGTTGATTTATACGGGTACCAAAAGTATGACTACAGTCAATTTATTTAATGTGGTGGTTGAGATTACTTTTCGAGCAAATATAGATGCATAGATTCTCAATATTTTTTTTCTTGTGCCTTGGTGGTCCTTGTATGTGCAATCTAGTTCCCAATTCAACATTAATATCCGAGTCATAGATTACCCTACAATCACCTTAAATTTTATTCTCCATTGTTTCAAGTCCTTTGTGGATACGAGGGGGGATTTTATCCCAAAATACTTTGGTTGATTCTTGGCATGAGCTTGCACTCCCATGGAATTTGTTCCCAAAATGCTTTGGTTGATTCTTGGCATGAGCTTGCACTCCAATGGAGAAGTTGCTAGAATAAACATCACTTGAGGAGTTTCCACAATATCCACCATAATAACTAAAAGTACTGGCCCAACCTCTAGGACTAGAGAAACATGATCTTTGTGCAGGATGACTAATCTCTGTGGATAGATTTGAGATGACACAAATCAAGTAACTAATAGTAGATAAAGAGGAAACAACTTAAACTTTGAAATGAGAACTATAAACTCAAAATGGGAACTCTAGCCCAAAAACCCCCCAAAAACATGAAAAGCCAACTCGAAAATTAAAAGTGTTGATGTTGAAATAGCACTTTTTTTCTAGGGTAAATTTTCAACATGTTTTAAAAATGGTAGTGAAATTTGTGTAAAAATTGTGCAAAAAACACGCTGAAAAATGAAACAGATTGATATGTTGATGTTGAAATAACAATTGTTTTTTAAGGATAAATTTTCAACATTTTGAAATAATTATGTAAAAGATTTTGTCATGACTCTGAAAACCATTAAAATCTCAAAAGAATACTAAAACATAAATTTAAATAAATAAATAAAAAACAATGAAAAAAGAAACAAAAAGTTAATAAAATAATAAAAATGAAAAAAATTATATATTAAACAAACATAAAATGAAAAAAAATACAAAAAAATCAAATATATAAAAACCTAAAAAAATCAAACATGAAAAAAACAAAATTAACCTAAAAGAAGACAAAAAGAAAATCAAGCTTAGAAATGTTAAAATCGAAAAACAAAATCAAAGAAAAATAAATTAGAAAACATAAAGAAATAAATGATAAGAAAACATATTTTCAAAAAACATGATGAAAGAAAGGAGAAATCACCCTTTTAATAGGTCCAAAAGGTTTCTTCACTGCCATTTTCAACTGTCTTGAAGATAGGAATAGAGTCTTTGAAGGGGGGCCTTACTTCTTTAACTCAGCAGGGCTCTTCCTCAGAGAAAGGAAGGCAAGATTCAATCCAGATACTGAGGATTTGAGCTATGCTCCAGTCTGGATCCGCTTGTACTCTCTTCCATGGGAATATTGGGGGGAAGACTCTTTAAAAGCCCTTGGATCAAAGATAGCCGACTTTGTCAAAGTTGCAGAAGAAACAAAGGCGGTGCGCCACACCACCTATGCCTCTTATGCTAGAATCTGTGTCTATATGGACCTGAAACAGCCTCTTCCAGACAAAATACGCCTTTTTCATGAAGACCGCGATTGGATCCAAGTTTTAGATTATGAGCATGTTCCATTCCATTGCAGAAGATGCCACACTCTGGGACATCTCTTCAGAGATTGCCCACTAAATATCAAGCCGGATACTCCAAGCAAACAAGAACCACAACAGCAGGATGGGTTCACCAAAGTAAATAATAGAAGACGCGGACACAAAAAGACTCCCGCTATCACAAAAGAGAAAACAGAGAAGGCCGCGAAGACTAAACCGTCCACAAGCAATAGTTTCGAAGCATTATTGCAAGAAGAACAACAGGAAATGCCCGAATCAAACTCAAAAATCGGCAAACCCAACCAGCCAGAAGCGTCCATGAAGACCCAAGAAGGCAGAAAAGAACAGGCGGCTACAGAAACCTGGTCCAATCCGGATATGGAGATAGATAATCCTTCCCACACCCAAGACAAGGGGAAGCAAGCTGAAGGCACTGCACAAGAGGCACAGTTCATGGAAGACGACAGTGAAACAATAGATGTGGGGGAACTGGATCTCCTGGGGTTAGAGCTGGCATGCAAGATAGGAAACTTTGACAAAATCCCTGAAACACAAGTTGATAATCTAGTAGAAATATTGAAAAAAGCTCAAAAGAAATATTCACTTGGAATTCAAACAGGTAGCCAATGGGATGGTAAATTTATATACAAAGACAACAAAAAGAGAGGACGCAAGACGGCCTTAGAAAGAACAATAAAGATCGGTGAAGTTTTGGTTGAGTCAGGCAGATATGCCAAACTCACCAAATATTTCAATTCCAACCCCAAAACTTCTCAATGAAGTTGATCTCATGGAATATTAGAGGGCTGAACTACCCCAAGAAAGGAAAACTACTTAAAAATTTGATTATGGAAGAAAAACCAACCATCTTGTTTTTACAGGAAACAAAATGCAACTCGATAATCTTGGAAAGAATTGCAGCCATGGCTTGGCCAGGAGGACAAGTCACCACGGTAGATGCACAAGGAGCCTCTGGAGGATTGGCAATCCTTTGGGATGCAGGAAAAATACAATTAAACAATATGAATGCAAATAAAAACTTCATACAGGCAGAGTTTCATATCATGGGCACTAACATACATGGTCATTTAACAAATGTTTACTTCCCTCAAGAAGGTCCCCAAAAAGCAGCAATTCTAGCAAACATATCTCAGCTTAATAATGGTAGGCGTCTTCCACTCTGGATTTTGGGAGGCGATTTCAACATGATAGCCTCCTCAGAAGAAAAAAAAGGAGGCAGATGCAGAATCAACAGGGATGGCACCTTACTGAAAGACTTCATTCAAAATAACTGGCTAATTGATATTCTCACAGCCAATGGAATATTCACTTGGACGAACAAGAGGAGCGCCGCTCTCCAAATCGCGTCCAGGCTGGACAGATTTCTGGTTTCTGACAATGTCGTTCATCTCGGAGGAGAATTTACAGCGCACATTATTCCTTTTTCTGGATCTGACCATTGGCCAATAGAATTACATTGGAATCGGCCAGGTAACAACATCAAAAGACCATTCAGATTCGAAACATTCTGGTTTTCTCACCCAGACTTCAAAGATTTCATTCAGAAGATCTGGCAAAATAGCAGCCCAACTGCGCCTACAAAAATGGCGAGATTCCAAAAAAAAACTGAAGATGCTCAAGGCTGAAATCAAGCGATGGAACAAGAATATGTTTGGCAATATCCTAAAAGAGAAAGAGCGGATTATTGAAGGAATCAAACAGACACAACAAAAAATCATTTCAGAAGGGCGTACAGAAGAACTGGCACAAAAAGAGCAAGATTTGGAAAACAAACTTCTAGCAAGGGAGGAACAGGAGGAAGTTCTATGGCGACAAAAATCCAGAATCAGATGGCTCAAAGAAGGAGAGAAAAGCACCAAGTTCTTCCATAGATCTACGATCCAAAGGAGAATGAGAAATAATATATCGCAAATCATCAACGAGCAGGGAGAAAAAATGGAAACCCAGGAAGAAATTGAACATGAATTTATACAACACTTCAAGGAAATGAGTAAGGAGCCAAGCATAAATCGAACAGCAGCCATAGAAGAAATCACGCAACACATCCCGCATCTCATATCAGAAGAGCAGAACTCTTTGCTCCTCAAGCCGATAAGCATGCAGGAGGTGGAAACAACAGCCTTCTCCCTCAAAGCAGGTAAAGCTCCAGGCCCTGATGGCTTCACATCAAACTTCTTTCATTATTTCTGGGAATTAATCAAATGGGAAGTATGGCAAGTAGCAGAAGAATCTCGCAGCATGAGGTGGATGTACCCCGGTCTAAACGCTACTTTCATCGCCCTAATTCCTAAATCGGAGGAGTCAAACAGGCCTGATAAGTACAGACCAATAGCCTTATGCAACATCATATATAAGATTATCTCTAAGGTGGTGACACTACGGCTAAAACCAGTGCTCCCTCACATCATATCTCCCAAACAGTCCGGATATGTGGAAGGGCGTCAAATTTTGGATGGTATAATCCTCACCCATGATATTATCCACTCCCTCAAGCAATCAAGAAAACCAGGTATGCTCCTCAAAATCGACCTCTCAAAATCTTTCGACAGCATAAGTTGGGAATATATGCAAAAGGTTTTACATGCTTTTGGTTTTGATAATGCTTGGATAAGATGGGTCAGTAGCCTCATATCCTCTGCTTTCTTCTCTATACTCATAAATGGCATTCCGACTTTAACCTTCCAAGCCTCTAGAGGAATTAGACAAGGAGATCCCCTTTCGCCGTTTCTATTCATTATTATGGCGGAAGGCCTGGGTAGATGCATTAAAAATGCCATTCAAACCCAAGATCTTAAAGGCATTACCCTCCACCAAGCACCCTCTGTCTCTCACCAGCAATTTGTCGATGACAACATGCTCTTCGGCTATCCCTCAGTTCAAGAAGCCCGCGCCTTAAACTCTCTGCTCCTACTTTTCTCGAAAGCCTCAGGCACCCTAATCAACTCAATCGAATCCCAGATTTTCTTCTTCAATACGCACCCTACCACCCAACGAGCTATAGCTCGGATCCTCGGTTTCTCTATTGCCTCCTTACCTTCCAAATACCTAGGAGCACCTCTCTTCGCCTATGCCAGGAAGCATTCATCATGGACCTCCCTCCTGGAAAAATTAGAAGCCAAATTATTTCTTTGGACTCACAGATCTCTAAACATGGCCAGTAGGCTTATCCTAATCAAAGCTGTATTGCAATCTATGCCTTTATACTTATTCTCTATTCTAGCAGCCCCGAAATGGATCCTCAAAGCTATAAAAAAATTACAGAGAAATTTCCTATGGGGTTGCTCTGGTCCTAACAGGAAATGGGCTCTTGTTAAGTGGGAGAAAGCATGTCTTCCAAAAAAGGGAGGAGGAATAGGCCTCCGTGATCCTGAACACAGCAATAAAATTATGGGAGCCAAAATTTGGTGGAAATGGCTAACATATCCAGATACCCAATGGGCACAAATCTGGATAGCGAAATATGCCAACAATCTGCCTTTGGTGGAGCGAGAAAGAATGACAGAAATCAGCACAGGTTCAGTTATATGGAATTCAGCGATTCTCAACAAGGATCTCATACAACAACACTGCTTCTGGGAAGTCAAAAGTGGAAGTGAAGCTCGCTTCTGGACAGACTCATGGCAACAATTACCATGCATAAATAACATACTCCAATATCTCCCCAATCAGAACCTCATACAACAAGAAACGATCGATCAATTCTGGACAAATAATAACACAATTGATCATCGCGAATGGAAGGATGCCAGAGATATTTTACCTCACAGCCCAGAGGAAATTGAGAGAGCCTTAGCAGAGGAGCTAAAAAAGAGGACAATAATCAAGAAGGACGGACCAGATTCGCTAAGATGGGGATATGCAGAGAAAGGCACTTTCACCTCCACGGAAGCCTACCACCTAATTATAAAAGGCAATTACATAAAAGATAAAATATGGGAGAGAATCTGGCAACCTCCCTTATGGCCGAAGATATCCACATTCCTTTGGTTGTTGACGCACAACAGAACTCTCACATGGGACAATCTAAGAAAGAGGAGATTCGCAGGACCCTCAATTTGCCTTAACTGCAACACAGAGGAGGAATCTGCAGCCCATCTCATGCACCTATGTCCTCTTAGTCGCAGAGTTTGGGAGAAAATCTCCTTTCGCTGTCAAAGGCCGGTCAGAAACCAGGGAGATATAAACAATATGTTGCGATCCTGGCCACAGCAACCATATCAGAGTAATATTCTCAACACCCTCTGGCAAATCATTCCTGGCATAGTAATGTGGAACATTTGGAAAGAAAGGAACCGGAAAGTTTTTAAAGATCAGACTCTGAATCTGGAGCAAATCTGGACTATCATAAAGCAGAACCTTCAGGAAAATATTTCGATCAAAGGCTGGTCCCAAGAGGATATGCCATCCAACAACAAGGAGCAGGCTATTTGGAACAATTGGCAACTCCAGATAACTACCCCCAAGACAGCTCAAGGCACTCCTATAACGAAAAGGAAAAATTCGCTCACTCAATGGACTCCACCTCCCAAAAATACTTACCTTCTTAATTTTGATGGAGCGTCCAAAGGCAACCCAGGTATAACAGGATATGGTGGAGTTATCAGAAACTCTCAAGGTATCCCTCTTAAAATCTATTTTGGATCCATAGGATGGAATACTAATAATGCATCAGAGTTGGAAGGCCTATGGCTCGGCCTCCAAATTGCTCATCATCAGAGCTTCATGCCCCTCATTGTGGAAGGAGATTCTCAAATTATCATTAACATGGCTTCAAAACTTCAGCAGGGCTCTGCAGCACAGAAGGTCAGCAGAAGTTGGAGGATGGCTACCAGACTGGAATCTCTTCAGACTTGGCTTCAGAACAATAAATCCACTTCTTTTAAGCACATCAGAAGGGAAGGGAACAAAGCTGCTGACTTCCTAGCTAACCTAGGGGCAGAGCTTGGCAAGGAGCACCAGGAAGGAACTCCTCAGATTATTGCTTCAGATTCAGAACGAGCAACTTTCCAGGAAATCATGATCAGAGACATGCAGATTGAAACCACAAACATCCCGGATGCGGGTGACAAGATGCATGCTGCCTGCCACGTGACCGTCACGCGGCGCCCTCGGGACGGAGGTCTGGTGAATAATGAAGACCATTAAATTCACCTTCAATGGCATTCATTGCCTTCCTTACTGCCCGAGCTACCAAGACTTCAAGGTAGGTGCCGCCAGAATGTTCAGGAACAGAGATTTAAGGGGAATTCGCATGTCTGAACAGGCTAAGAAATTCGGCTCTGCACTGCAGGAGAATGTGGGTTTATGGGTTGAGAGTAGGAGTGTCAGGGTGACGCATTCGTGTTTCAGAGGTAAGGCTCAGCGTAATAGCTGGCCTCCTCTGTCTCTTTTCTTCTCTAAGAACCTTATCTTGAGTATTGTGTTTCATTTTGGACGGCTCAAAATGCCAATTCGGGGTCATGCTTCCCCGCGTAGGGGCAGGAAGCATGGTGGCTGGGGTGTTCATAGCCCTCGAAGGGCTTCCCCGCTGGCCGTCGCTTCGCCCAACTCCTCGGGCTATGATGATTCTGATTCAGACACGGACAATTCGGTTCAGATGGTGACTTTTCGCTACATCCGACGCACTAACAGACCTATTGTCTCAACTCTTATCACAATGGTCTTCACAGAGGAAGAAGAGGCAGAGGGTAAGGGTAAGGGCATTCATGAGATGCAGGAGCAAAGCTCCAACAGAAGCCCCCAGGGTGGCAGCCAGGAGGATAACTCCTTCTAGCCCTCCTCTCAGAGCCGGCCAGAAGAAGATAGTACTAGCATTCAGGCCAAGGAACAGAACGAAGCCTTAAGGGAAATTTGCAGCTTAATTGACAGGGAAATTACCAGTTCCAAGGAAAAGAAGGTACCTGAGGAAGATACGAAGCCTGCGCGTTCCTTTGGCGCAAGGATGTATCCTGTTCTCCCTCCGGGATTTCTGAGTTTGGAGGACATTCCATGCGGCATGGAAATTGATTTTCTACCTGATCCTGAGAAAGAGGCAGCGGAGTGGGAAGCAGAGCAGAATGCTGCCAAGCATAAGGCTGAGGAAGACAAGGTGGCTGATGGAACTGGTAAGGAGTAAGGTTCTGGCTTTTTGCTTATGTTTTTTTTGGCATTTTGCTTCCAGTTCGATGACCTTCAGAGGTCGGTTTGCCCCTGGTTTTGGGTTCGGGTGTCTCAGCACCAATTCTCTTTGCGCTCTGCTTGCCACCTTCATCCAGCATGAAATTGGTTCTCGGACGTATGTCCTCCGCCACCTTTGCTCCGTCGGTGCCACCTGCTCGGTAGCTGGACGCGTGTCCTCTCATCGGCTCCTCTCTCCCTTCAGGAATCCTGGTTCCATCTTGTTAATTTCTGGTTTGTCTAGTCAGCATGTTTTATGTCTTGTCAGCATCAGTTTCAGTTTCAGTCATTTACAGGCTATTTTGTCAATTATAACAAACTGTAAATGGTTTTTGAGATACAGCAAAATGTCAATGTTATTACCAGTTATGGTATGGATCTCTTGTCAGAGAGTTGTTCATGCGCTCTCAGAGGTTTCGACCTCTTGTATATACTTTTCTTTCTTTTAATACAAATAGTTTAGCCTTTTGCCCAGAAAAAAAAAGAAACATGATGAAAGAAAAAAAAATAATGAAAAAGAAAACAAATAAAAAATGCATCATTCGATAATTAAACAAAAAACAAACAAAAAAAAATAAATAAATTAAATAAAACACATTAACCAAAAAAAACAATAAAGGAAATCAAAATCAAAATATAAAAAATTAAACAACTTCAAAAATGAAAAAAATAAACATTGAAGAAAAACACTATTAAAAAAAGAAATTTAATATATAACCAAAATTAAAAAAAAAAAAATGGTTAAAAAAATAAAAGAAAATTAACATAAAAAATGATAATTATTATAAAAGAGAATATATTCTTCAACCCTAAGTGCGGCTCTCATCTGATAAGAATGGTTGAGCCCACAAAGAAGGCCAAAAGGCCATTTTAATTTTAAATTTTTTTAAATGTTTATATATATATATAATATTAATGTTATATTTTTTATTTTTTATACAAATTAATTTTTTCCACAGTTATTTGTTTTTTTTTTTTGTTTCATGCTAAGTAATACTAATCCTATTAATAAAAACAATAAAATACAGTGAAGCTTCGACCTCTGCGGTGCTAAAACAAAGTTATATCATGTTTAGACATTTACAACTGAAACATGACTTCCCACCTAGGGGAAACCAATTCGTGTAAACCAATAAAATGTGTTGCCCACACAGGGGCGACAACTCAAAAACCAATAGAGACTTTTGTGGAATTTTACCAAAATTGAAAACATATTTTGACAAAACATTAAAAAACCCCTAGCAGTAGAACCGGGATTCGAAACCTGGCATCATGGAAATCTGGCTGCAAGGACCCACTATATGTCGTTTGGTGGAGGCTCTTCCACAATGAAAGATCTGTACTCAGCCCAATCTTCCACAGTTGCTTGCGTGCCACCAGGGGTGCCCTGGACTGCTTGCGTGCCACTCGCACTTCCCTCGACTGCATGCTTGCCTCCGGGGATGTCCTTAACATGTTGAGTGTTGTCATGGCCATCTTTGTGTTTGGGAAAACTAGAGCAGCTATCCGAGTGCTTTCGTCGGTTGATGACTCTCTTCTCTTGCGCCATCTTCTGCTTGATGATATCCTCCTTTTTCTAAACTGGGTCGTGATTCTATACATCCTACTCATCCTGTAGGCAGATTTCTTCATTGATTGTCACTGTGATTGTGGCAATGATATCAGTGCGGTTCATGGTGCTGTGAAATCACAATTGGGTCAAGTGGTGGGACTGTTGAGGGGCCGCAAGGGGATTGGTCATCTGAGATGCATCATTAACTCTTTGAGCACCAAAGGCTTGGGCCCGACTTCTTCCACTACGGGTGACATGATATCTGCTAGAGAATTGGCCTCTGGACGAAGCTGAGGAAGGGGAGGACGACGAGGTCATTGGCTCAGGAGGTGGCAGTGAGAAAGGGCAGATATTTCTGCCTCGGCTACTGCATCGCATGCTACGCATCCAATGTCGAAGACGTAGCATAGTTCTGTAAGCGGGATGGAGTTGATTGGTGTGGGCCGAGATGACAAGAGTATTATCAGTGAGCACTGAGGGTGAGGCAGAGTCTACATGGGACTTAATAAAGCCATTTAGGCGAAAAGCCGTGGCATTCTATGAAAAGTTCACAGCGCAGTGAGCATTTTGGGAGAAATGGAAACCATCCCCCAGATCAATACAACTGATGAGCCAGCAGCGCCTCCCTGTTGTCGTGTGAGAGCTTGAATCCGCAGCATCAGGGGGGCAAGAGCACGTTAGTGGGGAAGGGGTGAAATTATGTAGGCTTGCAGACGCCATGGCCTTAAGCTTGCAGAGAACGTCTCAATCTGTCCACTAGTGTAATGGCGCTTGCAGGTTGATGGTGGTTCACCACAAATTACCTTGGATTGGAATGCGGGTGGCCATGTGGCTTAGTCACATGCCGCCCCCCTATCTAATCCTTATTAAATTCATCTTAATCACCCACATCCAGGGATTTATATGTTTTTTTAAAATTATAAATTACTTTTTTTAATTGTTATTTTTTTGGAAAAAACTTATATTTATATAACTCTTTTTACTTTGGGTTTTAGTTTTTAAAATTTATTTTTTTCAATATTAAATTTATTTTTAACTGTTTTCTTCTTTATAACAATGTATTGTTATTTTTTAAATTTTTTATGCTGTAGATTTATTTTTTTTAATTCTATCTTAAAATTTTTTATTTTTTTCTTTTCCTTAAAATATATCTTTTTTGAATTTTTATTTCTTGATAAATTGTCAACATGTTATATAAGATCATAAAGTGTGTGGTAATCGATTTTCCTAAATTTTTATGTAAATGTTTTTCTTTAGCCAAAATGTCCTAAAATAGATATTTTAGAATATATATCTATATGCCCAATGTGTATTTCGTTTCAGTTTTTAAGATAATTTTAGTCAACAATTATTTCTTGTGTATTATTAACAATTACATTATAATATAATGAAAATAAAATAATCATAATCTCAAAATAATATTTTATTATTTTTTCCTTTACAAAACATTAAACTTGCATTATAAAAAAGAGAGAAATCAAAGGGAAAAGGCAAAAACAAAAAAATCGAAACCACTTAAAAATCAAATATCTAAGAATGAAAAACATGAAGAGGAATAAGATAATTTGAGAAATGGTTAAATAATCAATATTTAAAAAAAATCCACACTTAATACATTAAAAAACTTAAAATGTCAAAAATAAATGCTCTAAAGAAATAGGTTGATGCACATCAACACTTTTAAAAATTAACATGAAAATCAATGATATTTAAAAACAAATGTTCATACTTGATACATAAGAAAATTTAAATTGTCAAAAATCTTTTCATATATACAAATAAATATATAATATTATAAAATTATATATATATTCTACATCGGGACTTTTCAATACGGGTTGATTTTTTTGCTACTTTAACGAAACGAGTAATTGTATCAGTTCCTATTTCAAAATTTACATTGTTGAGAGTGCAATGAATTAAAGAAAAAACTAAATAAAACAAAAAATGAAACTAACAACTATTATAATGAAGACTTGAAAGATTAATGAAAAAAATCATATAACATATTATTACCTACCTTCATATTTGAGAAACTCTACAATGAACATTCCCTCTCCACTCCACATGGTTGAATGATGACTAAAATTATTATGAAGATATCAAACACTAGAGTGACTGAATGGTGTAACCAGTTAACTCTATAGACCTAACATAGAATTAACCTTTATCAACATATCCTTGGCACATGCTAAGAGATTATTTCTATATTGGGCACCAAACTAGAAAATTAACTCTTTAATTCATATTACTAAAATAAATTATAATTGAAAATTAAAACACAATCTACTTTTTCTTATCAATGGCACATTCCATGTGATTATTTAGCACACCTATTAAAA
>APFE030608110.1:88918-105029 GCA_000404065.3 Pinus taeda | reverse complement strand
GATAAGTAGATACTATAAAAATAATAAGAGTTTAACTTGAAGACATAGTAGGAGTTGGGTCTTCTTTATTAATCAATTCAATCTTTGGGTTTTTTAGGACATTTTGTAAAAGTTCATGTTTGAAAAGTGGTCGATGATCAATCCTCAATCAGTGTCTATTTACCACAAAGGGAGTTTGATCATCCTCAATGATCTTAATTTTAACTGAGCCATTGTCAAAAAATTCCTCCACTTCATAGGGCCCTAGCCATATAGCTGATAATTTCCCTTTCAAATGTTTGAAATTATTATTATACAATAATTCCAAGTCTCTTAGTTCGAAATTTTCTCTTTGATAAACCTATCATGCAAGCATGCCCTCTTATCTTGCAGCAACATAGTATTTTGGAGAGATTTCTGCCTAATCTCATCAATTTCGTTCAGTTGCAACACTCTTTGTTTTTGAGCTCCATTCAAATCGATCCTTAATTGAACAATAGCTTGAAAAGTTTTCACCTGAAATTCAATGGGTAGCACACCTACTTCCCAGACACCGGTTCATAGGGAGTATATCTAGTCACATTCCTCAATGTTATTATGTAGGCCCATAATGCTTATGGTAACCTTTCACCCCAATCTCCATGATGTAGTTGAAGTTTTTTAGTAAGAATAGACTTTAAGGCTTTATTGGTATATTCTACCTTACCATTAGACTAATAATAGTATGGTGTAGACATTTGGTGCTTAATTTGGTATTGTTTAGTGATAAGTTTTACAAGCTTGGAAGTAAATTTTATCCCCTATTCAGTGACAATCTCCCTAGGTACTCTAAAACGAGTAAATATGTCTTCAAAGAGGAAATCCACAACATATTTTTCGCTAACACAATATAAATATTTGGCTTCTACCCATTTTGTTACGTAATCAGTGCAGACTAGGATATATCTCTTATTTCTAGACATAGGAGAAATAATCCAAACAAAATTTAATGCCCACTTCTCAAAAGGTTCAATTGATACCTAGGTTTGAAGAGGCATCTTGTCACTTGAAATTCTTCTTCCCATTTTCTGGCAAGCATCAAAGCTAGAAACAAACTTCTTAGCATACTTAAATAGGGTGGGCCAATAATATGTCGCATGAAACATTTCGTAGTTTTTCCTTTTATCAGTAAACTTCCCACCACATGGCTCATTATGACAAGATTTCAAGACATCATACATCTCATCTTCCCACTCACATCTCCTCATAGTCAAATGTGGTGCTATGCGGTACGATTCTCCTTTTATCCATGAATAGTTAGCACTCAATTGAACAATCCTATATTTCTCCCTTCCAGATAAATTTTGTGGTAGCTTACCTAACACCAAAAAATTAGACACATCAATGAAACAAGGAGTATGAGTGGATATGGAAAACAAATTCCCATGAAAGTCATGTAGAACTGGGGAAGCAACTTATGAAATGTTCATTTTGGACAAAAAATTTGCAGTTGAATTGTCACTTCCAAGCCTCTTAATCACAACAATGTTAAATTATTGAAGTAAAAGTAACCATATCGTAATTCTACCATTTTTTATAGGTTTATTCATAAGAAACATAATAGTTGAATGATTAGTATGGATTTTTTTTCTTAACCAGTAATATAATTCCTGAAGTTGTTAGTGGCATGGAATACTTGTAATAATTCCTTTTCAGTGAAAGTGTACTTAAATTTTTTCGGTGAGATATTTTTGCTAACAAAATAAATAGGATAAGGATCTTGATTCTCTCTCTGACCCGAGACAGCTCCAAGTGTTGTGTTTGATGCATCAGTGCAAATATAAAAAGGGAGGCACCTGTTAGGGCCCCTAAATACTAGTGCAATTGATAGCCTATCCTTTAGTACCTGGAAATCATTTTGACAGTCAGTATCCCATGAAAAATCAACATCTTTATCCAATGAATTAAAAATAAGAGCTACAAGTCTAGTAAAATTTTCAATGAATATCTTGTAATACCCTCTATGTCCTAGAAAGCTTCTTACCTCTTTTTCCGAAGTTGGAAATGGGATTTATGAAATTACCTCAATTTTTGCAAGGTCAACCTTTATGCCTATTTGTGATACATGAAGGCAAAGTACAATACCTTTAGTGTCCATCATTTTTAACTTTTCATTATGGAGAGCTAAATGGGTTTCTTGACAACGGATCAAAACCTTTTCTAAAATTTCCAAAACATCCTGAATTCATTCCCATATATATAAAGTCATCCATGTGGACATCTGCACAATCATGTACAAGGTCAATGAAAATGGCTAATGAAACCCTCTAAAAAGTTTTTGGAGTGTTGTATAAGCCAAAAGGAAGAACTTGGTAGGAATAGTTGCCCCAAGGAAAGGTGAAAGTAGTTTTCTCTTGATCTTCTGAGGCTTTTTAGATCTGATTATAGCCACTGTACCCATCTAAAAAGGAAAGATACTTCTTCCCAGACAAGATATCCAATACCTGGTCAATAAAAGGTAAGGGAAATTAATCTCTCAAGGTGGCTTTATTCAACTCTCTGTAGTCAAGACATATCCTTCATTTTCCATTTTTCTTTGGAGAAACTACTCGGGGGGATATCCATTTGATTTTGGAAATGGGATATATAAAATTTTCACTCAACATTTTTTAAAGTTCCTCTTTAACAATTTCCTTAAGGGTTGGATTCATTCTTCTTGGTGGTTGTCTTACAGGCCTCGTTTTGTTCATTAGTGTAAATGTGATGGATTCACATGTCAGGATGAATTCCTTTCATTTCTAAATAGTCCTAAGAAAATGCCCCAGATTGAGGTTGTGCAAGAAGTTGTGTTGGCCTTAGATGATTTGAGTTGAATGATTGTTGCATCTGCTATGAAGGTTGATTGGAACATTGAGGTAGTCATAGTGGCTATTGTGATGGAGTTGGTAATGCAGGTTACTGCAGTGTGGGATAGGGTGAATTATACCCTTGCTGGTACTAAGGAACATTAGATGTCTATGGTGCATAAGGTGGGTATTTTGGTTGCTAATGGGGATATGAAGGGGCTAGGAATTGAGAATGATAAAAATCCCCATAAGGATTTCCTATCCATCCTTTATTCCATGCTGAATTTTGAGGTGGTTGAGTTCACCATGGAAGATAAGATGTCTGTGGGTTCCATGTTTTAAATTGGGGAAAATGCTGCACATTAGGATCTTGATCAGGATTATTATTTTGTGCCCTCCATGGTGGTCTTCTAGAAGTTTGCGAATGCTCACTTGTTTCAGCCCCTCCTTTATAAATAGCTTATATCCTTTGTAAGGAAGGACATTTCTCAGTGCGGTGATCATGTGTCCAAATTCCAAAAACCTCTATCACATTTATAGGACACTCTTTTTCAACATGTTTCCTTCTACACTTTAGACAGAAAATGGCTAAAGAGACCTTCTCCTCTTCCTATTTTTTTTTTTATTTTATGGGTATCAAATTGATCACTGGTAGAGTTAACAATGATTGTCTTAAAGTTTTTGAAAATATTTCTTATCTCTATCTAAGTAATTCCTCCTTGTACACGTTTATCAACTTTAGGTACAGAGTCTATCAAATTGTTGTGAATATTTTGCATAATTTAGATTGGCTTCTATAATAGTATTTGCAAAGCTCAACTCTCTTAGGATAGGGTTTCTTATACAATATGTATCCCAAGCTCAACAGGTTTAAGGATTCAATATGATCTTCTATTAGCCATTTTAAGAAGATAGTCCTAATGGTTCACGCATCTAAATTACCTATTCGAGACTTTAGAAAGTTATAAAGGAATATCTCAAGATAGTCTTCAAGGCTTTCTTCTTCCATTTGTTACATCCTCAGAATGTCATTAATGTCTCTTCTTTTACAATAATCTTTATAATTTTTGAGAAAAACATATTTCATCTAATTCCATGAATAGATGGTGTTTTCCACTAGGCTCATAAACCACCTAAGGGCTGAATATTTCAGGGTAGTAGGGAATAGTTTGAGTTTTTGTGCATCATCATGATAATTATAAATTCTACAAACAATATCAAACTCAAACAAAAAGGAAGCAGGGTCTTCTGAAGACATATCATGGAATGATGGAACATATGCCAAAGGTATGTTCTTTATAGTAATGATCCTTGTGACATCTAAGAAAGGAAATTAGAACATAGTCTTTGTTTCTTTCACATGTTCATTTTTATCAGGTCCACCCATAGGTCCATCTCTTCTTCCACCATTACCATTAATTATGTCATTTTTCCTATCCTTTTCACCTTCTCTTCCATCCATTCCCCCAAAATATTTAAAGGAAATGGAATCTGGTGTAATGTTCCAACTAGAGGATGATTCAACTAAATTATCTCTTATGTGCACAAGTACTAAATCTTGCTAAGGTGCTCCTACTACAGATTCTACCTATGAAACTACCAGTTCCTGGAGTACAAGTGATTTCTCTGTCTCTGTAGCTTCTTCCAACGCATGCTTCTCTTGTTGGACTACGCCTTAGAACTAAATTATCCCTTATGTATTTGATGCAACCTTATTCAAGGATACTATGGTATAAAAAATTTCTCCTTTCTACATGATCCCTCAATAATGATTAGCAGAGTTAATTGGGGGGTTCTTTGTAGGACCAAAGAAATATGAAGGAAAATTTGCACTCTGGATAAATCTTCCCTTACTGTCTCTAAGTCTAACTCTAGTTCTAAACATAAGAAAAAGAACTAAGAAAACCAATTACGGAAAAGTAGACTTTGGAGCAACCCCACCATAGTGGGTGCATGTCTCTTCACTCACCTCATACTATACTCTCTCTGCAATCTGGTTTCCTTGTAAATTTACTATCTCAAACATAAATATACTGAAATGCTAAGAGAAAAATGTTATCTGGACTGTTAACGACTCCTCGACAACGGTACCACAAATGTTAGGGTATTTATATGTCTATATTAATTTACTTCCACTTAAAATGTCAACTGATGTTCATAATCTTAGAGCTTCAAAACACTACAGTTCTAGGTACATATCTATTAAAGTATACATACTCTATTCTAAAAAGCGCACCAACTATCTAATCCAATTTGTCTCTCTAGCACACTTCATTTAATCCTAAAATAAACCTAGTAAAGAATAAAGTACTGCCTACTTGAAACTAAGATCTTTGTCTTAACTCCTACATGGAAAATCATTCAATTTCTCTAATCATACTTGCCGAAGTGAAGAAACCTATTAATTTTCACTCAATAATACTAAATATCATAAATCATAGGACTAAATTACATAAATAATACGCAGTGTTTACAATAATGGAATTCTAGCTTCTTTAAATCTAAAGTAATTTCTTAAATCAATGTTAATCGAGGTTAATTAACCAGTCATAAAAAATCTAACAATAACTTAACTTTCTTTCATCCTGCTTTCAACCAAATATAACCTCGAATAACTTTGATAATGACTTCACTGAAAAAAGATTTCTTTGCTCAAAATTTCAACTTAAGGTCTACATTCACAGATTACCATAACAATATCTCGTTCAAACCCAACACGTAATATTGTAATAAATTCTAATTGTAGCTTTAATTCTCTAATAAATAATAAGCAAGATTGGAAACACCATTCAATTCAAAACAAAGAACAAGTGGTTAAATGAAAACTACATTCGTTCAATACTAAATCTAAACTTAGCTGACAAATACCAAACATTGAGTACTAAATTTCTTACTAAATCGAGTTGATAAAGATTGTCTGGGATCCGTGGTGGGTCCTTGCCATGACCCGTTTCAAGTTAAGTTAACACACAGTAAATTAAACTACTTACAAAAAATCAACAATTAAGGAATACGAGCCAAAATACTGCATTATGAAGTCTTCAATAGAAATGATACATCATGATTCCCACATCAAATAAAATGAGACACATATGTTATGGAACAAATGATACACTAAGCTTCCTTCTCCTCTATGTCTCTCTCTTTTCTAACCTATGACACTATTAACGATCTCTTTTTAATGTGATCATTGTCTCAAAATATTACAACTCAAATATACAAGAATAACACAAAATAATTTGATGGTGTCATACTAAGACAAAATGATATCTTTAGGAGAATTGTTCTAGTTTATACAATCAATGCCCACAATGATTGATGTGTCTTTTCAAATACAACTCAATGTTTCCATACAAGGACTAACATACTCTTGGAATTGCTGACATATCTTGGACTAACTATAGAAAGGTTCCAAAAATGTTGACCATTTTCAAGACGAGTGTGAAAGCATACTATTGGCTTGCAAGCGAGTGATCTTAGTGCCAAATTAAGTGGATAATATAATATTTAACAACTTCCTAGGACTAAACTGTCCATCCCAATGTTGAATAATGAAATAAACCTATCACAACTAGGGATTTCATGTTTTCATATCAAGGTCCCCCTAAGAAAGATATAATGACATTTAAATGTTAGAAGCATAATATAAACTTAGCTTAATCATTTATTTAAATCAATTAAAGAAATATGAAAATGAACCTCATTCAGGATCACTTACCTGCATTCATATTTTTTCTATGGGATAGACAAAATGATAGTTCTGGATACCAAAAGGGATCAAAATGTTGGGTCCCTATAATATTAGTGATTACCCCATTACTATTGTAGTTATACCCCTTATTAATAGTGTTGTGCCCCTATTTCCCCCATATTGTTATTACTGTGCCCCATAGAATCCCTCTATTGTTATTTTGTGGCTTTATATTATTATTGTTAGGTCGGCTAGATTATATTGTGACTCCTTAGACTCCTATGTATTGAAAGGATGTTTTGTCATTTGAATCATCCAATAATTGTTCATTTATGTAATGTAAAGGAGGTTGCCTCCTCGAAGAGGCTGAATTCTAAGGCGTTGAACTATCTTTTCTATCTTTTCTTGAGCTGGTTTCATAACACAAAACTTTGCTTTGGTGATGCAGAAAGAATTTGAAATGTCCTTGCTTGGTGAATTGACATATTTTCTTAGTTCACAAGTCCAACAAAATAAAGACGGTATATTTTTATCACAAACCAAGTACCTCAGGCAGATCTTGAAGAAATATGGCATGGAAGATTCGAAACCAGTATGTACCCCTATGGTAATAGGATGCAGCCTTAGCAAAAATGACGATTCAGCAGCAGTACATCAACCACCTATAGATCCATGATTGGTACTCTACTCTATCTGACAGGTACCCGACCAGACATCATGCATGCAGTGGGAATAATTGGAAGATTCCAGGAAAATCCAAAATAAGCACACCTTCAGGCGGTTAAAAGGATTTTCAAATATCTTCAATGAACACAAAACTATGGCTTATGGTATCCTAGAGATACAGATCTCACACTTCATGCATATACATATGCAAATTGGACAAGAAGCGTGGATGATAGAAAAAGCACTAGCGGTGGTGCATTCTTTATGGGTCCTAGATTAGTATCTTGGTTCAGCAAGAAAAAAAATTCAATTGCTTTATCTACAGCTGAAGTGGAATATGTGGTTGATGCATCTTGCTACACACAACGCCTTTGGATGATGCAAACTTTTCAAGATTTTCAAATCACTTGTACTCCACCTATCTCCATTTTATGTGATAATACAAGTGCAATCAGTATTTCAAAGAATCCTGTCATGCATTCAAAGACCAAGCACATACCTATCAAATATCATTTTCTCCGAGAACAAGTGCTTGATCAAAAGGTCAAATTGGAGTATGTTCCCTCCAAGGAACAGATTTCTGATATACTCACCAAACCACTGCCCAGGGAGACATTTGAATACCTCAGACAGAAGCTGGAAGTATTTGATGCATCATCTTGCTATTGAAACTTGTCTGTTTCAGAGAAAAGTAGTTTTACGCGAGTTTCATGTGGAGCATCCACATACATACGTTGGTTTCTGTGGATATAGTCGTGTATATGTTGATTTGAAGACAACAGTGGGCCAGGCTCAGGATGAAAAGAGTCTGATATGGGTCTGACAGAGACCATCTGGCACAGGTTTAGGGGGAGCATATATACTTCTAAAAATGCATTGTTGGCATTATCTTAGAAGATCTTAGTTCAAGTTCACAGTTGTTTTTTATTTCAGGTGGAATAGTTGCAAAGGGAGAACATGGTTGCTGGTCTGAATGATGATTGACAGATGGTGCTGATGATAGTTGTTGATGACTATCATAGTCTTGTTGTAGATATTTCGTCTCTATGTCATGTATTTCTTTTCTTATCAAGGTCATGTAATGGCCTACCTTGTTTTCCCTGCTATGCCTGGGATGGATGATGTAATGTTCTTGTTTTATCATGTGTAAACCTTTGGTGTATCGCCACTTGGTTGGGTGGATGAGTCAATATTGGTATATCCCCACTTGGTTGGGAGATGGATGTATGTATGAGTATTTTGTGATAGGAAGGTCATTTATGATGTATAAAATCATGTTTCTTCTTGTAGAACATCTTCTTACAGACCTTGCCTACAGTCAGGGGAGCATGGACAACATAGCAGAGCAGAGATTTCAGCATGTACTCAGGGGGAGCATAACCCTTTGCACTTGATGAAAAAGGGGGAGAATGACTTTGAGTGACTTGGGGTTGCCATCAAGTCCAAAAGGGGAGATTGTTGGCATTATGACACATGTTTGGCGTTAAGACACAGGTGTTGTCCTTGATGGAAACTCACTCAAATGATAGATCACAGTTTAGGCTCTCAGAATGAAAGAAAAAGAGATATACATAGGTTCCTCTTAAACAAGTCACGTATACACGCAGGTTCGACAATCAAAAGGCACGTATACATATGCACGCACTTTCATGCACGGAAAAGCGCGTACATGTGGGAAAACTTAGTTTTAGTCCATAGTATTTAGTCCTTGGTATTTGGACTTATGGCTTTGGTCCATGGTATCTCGTCCGACATGTTGAACTCAGGTATTGGGTCCATAGTATTGGTTCTAAGTGGTTTTGGACCGTGGTATTGAGTAAGGCCTAAGACTATAAAAGGGGAAGGAGATCATTAGGCAAAGTGATTCACTCAAGTATTGAATATCTTATGAAGAGAAAGATCTAGAATACTGGTCATTAGGTTATGGTGCATAGTTGGATCTGAACCAAGGAGGAACCTAAGTGCTAGAAGAAGGATAAGTTCTATTGAAGGGTTAAGATCTTAAGGCTTAAAGAGAAGTACCTTTGTGTGATTTTTGATCTATTATATTTAGCGGATGACTTGATCTATAAATCTAATAATCCGGGTATAACTGATGTTTGATTATTTGAAAAGGGTAAATTATCTTTTATAGATCTATATGCAGGTTCGGCATTGCAAAGGCATGTATACACGCAGGTTCGGTAATTCAAAGAAGCGTATACGCAGGTTTTCCTTAATACAATAGCGTATGCACGCAGGTTTCACATATTGAAGTAGCGTACGTCTCACAAAATATGTTTTAGCTACTTCTGTTTATTGCTGCAGTGTTCTGCGTTCAAAATTGGTGTCTGGTTACTGTTACTGTTTTCTGGTTACAACGTTCAGAGAAGTGATTGTTTGAATCAATTTTTGGTTGGTGAAAAGGAAATTGGTTGATGCAGATATATTTGATGTTTGATTGATGTCATTGATGGATCTAGTTTGAAAATTTATGAAACGTGGTCCCTAGAAGAAAAGAGAAGGTTGTAACCTTCTATAGGTCAACACCTACATTAGCAAGTACAAGAACTAAGGGGGTTGTAGCTCCCTTCCAAGAGAAGCTAGAGAACGAGAGAAGGTAGTAGCCTTCTGCAGGTAGAAGCCTGCGTACTGGTATAAGACTGCACCAGCGCAGAAATATTGTAAAAAGAAGTTTCTTATTAAAAGAAGATAGAGACAAATTACAGTAGGTGATTTTCACCCACATTGGGTTTCCACCTTATATCTTGTGTCCATGTGTGTGATGATCTGTTCTGTTTTACTACACATGTTTATTGTTTTATGGTTAATGAAGTTTTGATGCACTGATTAAAGATCAACATTTAATGAATCATAAATTTACCGATATACGTTGGTTGCTTTAGATATAGTAGCGTATACACGCAGTTTCCCATAACTGAAGTAGCATATACAAATCTGGTTGTGAAATGAAAAATAATTGATTTGATAATATTGATTCACCCCCTCTCAGTATTATTTCCAACAACGTGCATGCAAAGTTTGACTCTCTAAATATGAAACATAATTTGAGTGAGCTTAATGTTTAAAAATGTGTGCTTCTTTTTACCTATTTAAATCCAAAAAAATATAAAAACACTTACTAATATAATATTTTTATTTTATTTTATTTAGTAATCTTTTATATAATATTTCTCTTTACCTTACTTCAAATCATTATATATCATCATATTTAAGTGTGGAGGTTTTATCTCACAAGTCCATTCATCCAATCCTGAGCATAACAAGACTATATACACTTGAAAACTGCTCAAAAAGCGATTTCCTCAATTAAAAAATTACTAAATTTTTTCAACTATATTAACTCTAATTGTTATTGGTGGTCAATTTATCCACTAAATTCCAGCGTACGACTTGCCATAAGCATTACGTTACACTGATGGAATAACTCCTTTGGATCCATACACAGGGCATAGGTGTATGGTTCCACCTCCACAGTGTAGGTCAAATCAAAATTGGAGGCACAAAGTCTACCACGTGATCTGCGGCCTCTAATTAAAAGCATGCCTACGTGTGGTCTTCTCCTCTGCTTTATTGATGGTGGTTTTGATATCATGTGCAACAGAGCTGCTAGAGCCACTGTTCCACAATTTATTGATTTGTAGTTTAACTAGTAAGAGGAATTGTCTGAAAAGTTATTGAAATTTTGGTTATATTTAGAGAAAATCCTGTAAGGATTTTTGTAAATCCAAGCTATAGTTGTTAAACTTCAAAAGTTTAGGTGTCTTAGATGTTTTTTATGGTTTTGAATCCATTTCCACCATAAAAACATGATTCAAATACTACTTCTACAAGATTTTTTGAAATTGTTTTACCCAAATTCTGACCACTTTTGACCGTCCAGAAAATTCTTCTACCTCTATAAATAACTCCATTTATTGATATCCCTGTATATTGACGTACAATCAACGCAGACACATCATCATCATGGAGAGCCAACAACCTTTGACTATTAATTCCAGTAACTTCTGCAGACTTGACCGCCTCTAGCCTTTTCGAATTTTAAATAAACTTACTGAAAAAGTCTTTGTATCTTGGATCTGATCCCGAGAGGGGTTAGGTGAATGATTAGATAAAATTAAAAAATAAAATATATTATAATTAATTAAATTAGTTTAAATTTATTTTATTTTGGATCTATTAAATTTTCTAGGTGTGAATTTTTCTATCAAGTTTTTGCGCTAAAAAAATATTTGCACCTATTTGATCCTTCTCCATTATTCATAGATCTTGAGTAAAATTTTGCCTTGTCAAAAAATTTACTAGTAAATTTATTATTTTACTTCAAATTTATTTTAATTATTGATTTTATTTTCTAATTTTTATTTTATTTTTATTTAATTTGAACAAGTCAAAATGTTTACATAACAAAACAAATAACATCTCTTCCATGTTTGGCTCAAGAGCCACACATTTTAATGGTTAATTTACATGTAGACAAAAATTCTTGGAAAAACACTAATAAATGCCACTCCAAGCAAGGATAATTAGCTGAACTAAAAACCTCATAATTAGATTTTGGCTAAACTCTAATTCAAAGTTAGATAAGGGAAAATGGATCACCAACATAAAACCAATTGTTACCAACACAATGCAAAGATCCAACCAGAAAAAAATGAAGCAATTGAGGAAGTTGATTGTCTCTTTTGACACACAATGTGGGTGAAGAGACTCTAGTACATTTCATTATTGACATTAGCAACCAAAATAACCTAATCTCAACAAAGGTCATCAAGATATTGAAGCTACAACAATGTCACCTACACTACAACATTAATCCCTTCAAAGATGAGGCACTATTTGATGTTGCTTGACTCGAAGTTTGTGTTGTTCTTTTAGGATGACCACAAATGTGGAAGTTTCATGTTGCTTATAAGTCTAGGCCTCATAGTTTCAATATTACTTTAAGAGGTTAACTCTACAAAGTACTAAAGATAGTTCCAACTATTACAATCTCTTTGATCATACCAAAGTAGTGCAGAAGCTCTTCCTCATCTCTTAGGTAGGGAGACTTGTCCTCTTCATGATAGATCAAAGTAAAAATAAAATATCATCATGATTAAAAATGCCCCTACATGGTATCTCTCCATAAAACAAAGATAGATAGAAAAGATAGTGGAAAAATACAAATATATATTTGCCTCTCTTATAAGGGTGCCTTTGCATGGTTAAGTAAATCATGCGATTTGACACCCAATACTGCTCTACCTGATGGCTCTGTATACAAATTCTCTATTCTAGGAAATGAGAAATCAAAACCCAAAAATCAAAAGTTAATTCACAAGTATCGTGTTCAACCAAGCTCTTAACCTTTTGACACCCCAATTTTATTGGCTCAAAAGGAGGGTGGGACATGATGTCTATGTATTGATTACATAACCCTAAAGAAAATCACTGTAAAATTGATATATGATAGTAGCAAGCAGCTCGGAAGGCAATCTGGACACAACCCAGTGCAGAAATGAAAATGGCAGACGTTGCAAAATATTTTCGTGGTGCTTTTTTCAAAAGCCTGTAGGTGTTGCGAAATATTTTTAGTAGCGCTCTTTTCAAAAACCTGTAGGCGCTGCGGAATACTTTCTAGCACTTCCAGAACTCTGTTTTCGGCTCTTGGAAGGAAAAACTACTTGCTTTCTCTCGAGCTTGACTCTCCACCCTGTTAACACTTCACCAATATGCAAGAATGGTCTCCTCTTGCCTCTCCTTGTCACAGGTTCTCCTTTATCGAATTAATTGGTCGCACTCAAATAAAAAGAATGTGTCACTACCTACAAAATTGAGGAACTGCAAAAAAAAACTCGAAGGTCACAGAAAAAGTACATATAAACAACCACTTTCATCATAAATCAAGTGTTGGAAAACATATACTACTACAAGTTCCGATCACATGAATTTCTGAAGCTCAAAGAAGCGTGTACAATTCATACCAGAGATAAAACACAGATTAATGAACAAATGTGTTTGTGCACAACTTTATTTATTTATTTAGTTAATCACATAAATTTCCCATCGCCGTATGTTGAGAGGCAGAATCCAACCATCATCGTCAAGGAGCCACCAACCTGCTGCTTTGATTATCATTTCAATTCAAATATGCCGACGTGGCAACGGCTTTTTAACGATCTATTTGAGTCAACTTCCAAATAAATGAAGAGATATGAACGTCGGTATTGGAAGATTTTCATGGCAGGTCATCATATTACAGTGCTCTCCTTTGGCAACGTTAAAAGTGAAGGGTAAATAAATCCTTAGTTTTTGAATTAAGTTTTTTATGATTATTATCAAGTATTTGAAATATGTTTTAGGTAATAATCACATCAAAATATATTTGTGGATGAGTTTTGAACCAATAAGTGTGATTTATCCTTAGAACAAGATGAAGAACCAGACTTTGGCAACAAATTAAATAGAGAGATCGAGCATTCCAACATCTAGAAAGAAACAAGTACTTTTGACCAAAGAGAACTACTATAATTCACTAGGCAACAACTACATTTGACTTGACCAAGAGATACCAAAAAATTAAATATTTAATTAATTTGTTAGATTTATCTATTTTATTTAAATCTATATGTAATTAAATATATCTGTTTTTAATTAATTAATATTTTACGAACTAATAACATTAAAGCTAATAAATAATTTATTATTCTCTTAATTAACTACATATAAACTCATAATATTATAAGATCAAATCTTAATGAAATAAATAATTAGTTAACTATTTAGTTAAGTTGATTGCAAAATTTATTTATATGTAACCAACTAAGTATTATTTTTACAACTAACTAAATTCATACTAATACTAACATGTGAAGTACTAGGATAAAAATATAAATGTTTATTAAATGATTAATTAATCAGTGAATTCATTTATTTATTTTCATTTAACTACCTATAAACCTATAATACTATAGGGAATTTTATAAGATAAATATTAAATAAATAAATAAATAGTCAAATAAATAATTAATAGAATGAAATGAGCGAGGTTGTATATGCCCATTGTTGGATTTTAGTCACATACAGTCGTGATCCAACAGTGGGCATATACAACCCCGCTCATTTAATGCCCATTGGCAAGTTGTATATTTGTTGCCAAATAGATAATTAGTTAAATAAATAGTTAATATGATTAAATGAGCAAGGTTGTATATGTCCATTGTTGGATTTTGGGCATATAAAGTGGTGATACAACGATGGGTATATACAACCCCCGCTCATTTAATGGCGATTGGCAGGCTATATATTTGTTGCCAAATAAATTTTAAAACACTAAAGCTGATAGGGAAGCATTTATTTTATCCGTCATTATAGGTGGCAATCAACGCTATCTTAAATTTAAGGATAAAAATAATAAGCTCATTTAATGGCCATTGGCAAGTTGTATATTTGTTGCTAAATAATTTAAGGACAAAAATAATAAGCTCATTTAATGGCCATTCGCAGGTTGTATATTTGTTGCCAAATAAATTTTAAAACAGTAAATTTTAGAGGGAAGCATTTATTTTATCCGTCATTATGGGTGGACAATCAACACTACCTTAAATTTAAAGATAAAAATAATAAAAAATTAGATCTCATTTTTGTTTTTTTTCTTGGAACCAATCTTATTTTTTTAATTTATTAAAAGTAATGTGCCATTTTGCTAAATAAAATTTGCTTATATATAAATGAATGTTATAAATAATAATGAGAGACTTATCTCGAGGAACTTATTAGAATTGGAATAATCTCAAATCCCTAGGAAATAGGTGGGTTGGAGCCACTCAAGGAATCTAATTTTTTAAATTTATTAAAAGTCAATGCAACCTAAGAAACTCGTTAATACACTATAGTTGTTGATAAAAATTAAGACTAAGCATATGTAAGCACATTCCCTTGAGAATCAATCTAGGCCCTCAATTAAAATTAAAAAAAACCAACAAATAACATCATGGCTAAGCATATGTTGAACATATTCCCTTGAGAATCAATTAAGGCCCTTGGTTTAAAACCTTAAAAAAAAAAGTCAAGAGATCCTCCTCCACCTTAAGTTGAAATAAGAAGTCTTATGCAAATATATTTATTTTAATCTAATTTCCAATAATGATTTTTTCATTAAAATCAATAGAAAGAAAATTGTTATAATTACTTTGAATAATTTAAAAAGATTCCCATGGAAATTAAATTTAAAGTTATAATAAAATAAAAAAATTGATATATATAATGTTGAAATTATATATAAAATAATATTATTAAGAACCAACATAGATACCATCTTAATAGGATCCAAGATCCAAGCGATAGAGAAAATGAAAGATAAGTGCATGATTGTTTAAGTTTTTCATTATTGTATTTCTTTGACATGATTGATTCCAAAATATAGGTTTAAATATTTTACAATCATAGAGTTTTTTTTTTTTTTTGATACTTTCTAAAACACAGATAATCATGGAATCAAATTAAGAGAAGGGGGGGGAGGTAGAGTGGGAGGTAATGACAACGCTGAAGGGTAGAGAGAGAGAGATAGAGAGAGATAGGGATGGGGGGAGACAGGGAGAGAGGTGGGACAGACAAGGAGAGAGAGAGGAAGGAAGAGAGAGGAGGAGAGAGAGAAATATAGAGAGATGGAGTTGGAGGGGAAGAGATGGAGGAAAGAACAAAGACATAGAGAGATAGAGGTGGAGAGAGAGAGGGAGTGACAAGGGAGAGATGGGGAGGGAGGAGAGGAGGGAAGAGAGAGAAAAGGAGAGGAGAGAGATAGGGATAGAAGGGGAAGAGAGAGAGGAATACACAAATATGGAAGGGAGAGAGAGAAGGAGAAAGGTAGGAATATAGTGACATAGTTAGAGGGAAGAGAGAGAGAGTGATGGGGGAGAGACAAAGAAAGGTGGGAGAGAATCACATAAAGAGGAAGGAAGACACACAC
>APFE030608110.1:76781-88810 GCA_000404065.3 Pinus taeda | reverse complement strand
AGAGAGAGAGAGAGAGAGAGATGGAGTTGGAGGGGGAGAGAAGGAGGGGAGAAGAAAGACATGGAGGGAGAGACAAAGGAGAGATTAAGAGACAGTAAGTGAAAGAGGAGAGTAGGAGGGGAGAGAAAGAGGGGAGAGAGGGAGAGGGAGAGAAGGGAAAGAGAGAGAGAAGGAGAAGAGAGAGAGAGAGAGAGGAAGGGGGAGGGAAGGAGAGAGAGATAGATATGGAGAGAGAGTATGTATGTTCGGGGTCAGATAGAAAGAAGAAATAAGAAAGAGAACGTATGCAAATACAGATATTATATAGTATTATATAACCAACCTAGTCCATCTTAACCTTGCATCTATCAAGCAATAGAAGGGATCAAAACTCTCGAGGTCTAAATCTTTCCTCAAGTTTTGAACCCAAAAATAAGGTTTGCACTTCAAAAGATTTGATCCCTCGGCGCTTAATATATCCAGAGTTGAAATAGATCTTGACTAGTTTTAAATATTTTGAAAAAACATATATTTTAGGCATTTCAATGAAACAATAAACTATATTTTTTAAATTTAGTTAATCATTTTATATTTAATTAATAAACTCGCATGTATAAATTTTTAATATTTTCTTTATAATTACATAAAATTTTGTCAATAAAAATATATTATATTTTAATGTTTTTTTTAAGATATGTATTAGAGAAATCTAGAATAAATATTGTCATATATATAAAACATAAAAAAACTATAAAACATAAAAAAAGATTAAAAGTGTGAAAGGAAGAAATTGATTAAAAGAAAGATAACTAATATCAAATAAATTGTATATTTATAATTTACCTGAAATTCACCTGAAATTCCAATATTTATTAAACTATAGTTAATATTTTGCTTCATACAAAAATGACTTTGAGTGATATTTATTCTGATCCATTCATAACCACTCCTCCAAATTTCTTTCAGAGTTCCGTAAATAAAAATAATAATCACTCTAATATTTATTCTTGTCATATTATCTAACAACTCTTCTAAATTACGTTAGCAACTCTATATTAATAATTCAACATCCTTTATTCCTCTTTCTTGTGAAGGCCTCTTAATGTGAAAACAATAATAAGGAAGAATTTCTTCTAAAAGGTGTAGAATGAGGCATTAATTTATATGGGGAAAATATGACAAATGATAATCATCAAATTAATCTATAATATAATTCAACATCCTTTATTCCTCTTTCTTGTGAAGGCCTCTTAGTGTGAAAAGAGTAATAAGGAAGAATTTCTTTTAAAAGGTGTAGAATGAGGCATTAATTTATATTGGGAAAATATGACACAAGATAATCATCAAATTAATCTATAGTTGATATGGTATAGTTAGTTTTTTTCCATGAGAGGGAAAAAAATATCCACGAAAATATATGGAAAAACATCCACGAAAATATATGGAAGATTGAATTTTAATTAACTTAGTTTTAATATTTACCTAACTTCATAATAATGTATCATATTTATTTTATATATTTTTAATAATAATGAGAATATTTACCATGACTTCATATAATGTATCATATTTATTTTATATATTTTTAATAATAATGAGAATATTTGTATTAATTTTAAAATATGTATTTAATATATAGTTTTACATTGTGGGTTACAATTCAATTTTGCTATATACTTAAAGTATATTTAACATAATCTGTATCAAAATTTTCTTTTATTGAAAAAATTAAATTAATAGACAAAGTACGAGTTTTTGGATGTGACAACCTTCTAGAAAGGCCCTAGAATAAAGCAAAATCTGCAAAACATCCAACCTATATAAGGATAAACTCATTCATTACATTGTAATTGCCCCATATCCATAGGTTCATTTAGATCTGGGCAATTATTTATTGTCAGACCACTTGAACCCTTCCTTCCCTCCCCCCTCTCCTTTTTCAATAATTCTTAACATGGTTTTCATTGGAAATGAAACTTGAGGAACAAAGGATGGCATTAATTAGCCATCCACCTTTAATTCGCCAAACTTCAGGATGCAACCTTCATTGGCACACACATCTACTTCTTTACTTTTATCTTGTGAAACATGGAAATAGTTTTATGAGGGAATATCTTTTGTGACCTTTCTGATGTGATTTAATAGGTTTTCCATAATCTTATCCCCCAAAGAGCATTCTTTTACCGTGTACTGAATAATTAAAAGGGAATTCCCCAACATTTTAAGAGAAGAAACATTATTTTCATTGGTGATAAGGAGACCTTGTAGAAGACCATTAGCTTCCACCTGATTATTTGACATTTTTCCTAATCCCCATGAGTACTTCAATACTTTAGTTTCGTCGAGGCCATGGAGTACCCCTCCCCCTTCTTCCACCCATTTTATAAAAGGAAGACATGGGGATGGGCTTTGATCCACTTATGTGTGCACAGGTTATGAATATGGTCTTTCTGGGTGAAACCATGTTATGTAACCATATCACAAAATAGAAGAAAACATAGATGGATGACTTGAAAATAGGCCTCTTTGAGGGAGCAACCTTGTTTTACATCAAATAAATGAACAATTCTTAGATAATACAAATGACAAGACCTCCTTGGTATATATAGGGGTCTAAAGGGTCGCAATATAATCAGGGCTTACATAACAATACTAGTGTAAGGCCACAACAATAACAATAAGGGGATTTTATGGGGCACAAAAATAACAATATGGGGGCTACATGGGGCACAACAATAACAATATGGGGATACACTAGTATTATAGGAATTAACCTGTAAGAGAAAAAATCAATGGACATCATGAATAAGGCAGCTTTACACACTTTCTTCATAACATAATGACGACATTATCAACCTTAAGCAATCATTAGCATTGATGGGCCTAAAAGTTGGCATCCTTTTACACCCTCTTCTCTCTATTATTAATAACTTTTCACTAGCCTATAACCCTATACACCCTCTTTTCTCTATAGTACTGCGATTTGAACTCTGTTGTTACAATTCCAAACCCTATTGTTGCAACTCTAGTCACACTCCAGTCATTACAACTTTAACTACTACACGTTTATATAACTCCACAACATTGTTCTACATCGTTGCAACTTTGACTATGTTATTGCAATTCAACAATTTTCAAGTAGTTAACTTGCGGAGCAATTTCCGGGAAAATGAAGACGAATTTGAAAATTAAAAACATGGGCTTTGTGTAGAATGAGCCAAATCAAGTAACACACGGGAATATTTCTAAAAATTAGCAAGTTTTTAGAGATACAATCGTTTTTTTAAAGGCGTAAAACCCAACTTTATTGTTATGGTTATTTTCCAAGTTTTTCCACTTCAACATAAATGATTTGACCACTAGATATGCATTCTTCTTTTGTCATCAATCTAACAAATCATAATTAAATGTGTTTTAAACAAGAAAAACTCCAAGGCACATTGGTTGGGAAAATCTGTCTCTTTAAGGATTTAGTTAGCATTGTTGTAACAATTTCTTTTTATAAATTATTCATGCATGTATAAAGACAATGAGATAGTAGTGTGTAGGAGGGGGGGGCTTAGAGCAATGTCTAAATGATGATGAAATAATTCGTTTTTGAGCCTTTATTTTTAATTGTAATTTTATGAATTTCATATTGTGTGATTTAATGTTGTACTTTTCTCTTGCATTGATTTTTTTAATTCGCTTAATTAATTTAATTAATTCATGTAGTCAATGTAGCAAGTGTTGATATTGAATAATATCAGCACTATTCTATGGAGGCAAGGCCTGCTCCAATAGAACATAGTGTTCCATAATTTAGATAGATTCTTTTATTCCTCATTGTGCAATTTAATTTCTTTTATTTATTTTTAAATTTTTCTATTTTTTATTGGGTCGCAATCATGTTGTTGAATAAATGTTCTCAACATGATGATTACAATTGTTGCTCAGAGTAGAGACATGGATCATCTTCGCAAGGATTAGTCATTTTTTTATATGCTTATGTTATTTAATTTCTACAAGTGTGAATTTACATTCCTATAAGCGTGAATTTATTTTCCTGCATGTGTGATATTTATTTTTCTACAAAGTGTGGATTTGATTACAAGTGTGGTTTGGACTCCAGAGTCTGTAGAACGTTGTTGAAGCCTATGACATATATGTATTCCCTGCAGAAAAGTAAGCACTGATACTACAACTATAGACAAAATCAATGAAAGCAGATAGTGTGATTTGTATATACGATGCTTAGTAATGCACAAGTTCCATATAAACCTCAAGTTGACAATTAAATGCACAATTTCTTGGTTGCCTTTCTGAGCAATTAGAAAAGTAATTGAAAGGCCCATCAAGGATGCATGTAGTTGGGATAATGCAATTTACAATAGTAGGAAGTCAAAGTTCTAGCTTGAGGAAAGCCCTTCTAGAAGTCAAGCACTTGTTCTTGTAGATGCCTTTGATCATAGCTCTCTCATTATTGTTTGGTAATTTAGTAGGCAAGGAAAATTATGGACGTCTCTCTCTAGAAATATCAATATGATGCTTGAATGTATTTTGGATTATGAAATCGGTTTGGGCTTGGAGTTTGAGATAAGGAGTGCAAGCAAAGCGAGTTTTTGGAGGCCAAATTAGGTTTTTTAGATTGGTTGGTTAGTTTTTTGGCTTCTTCTCTTGATGCCTCTAAAACTCTTTCAATTCCCTTATTCTTTAGACTCTAAATTTGGTGGATAAAAAAATCAGAGTACCAGTACAGAATTCTTATTGGGCAGGTTTTTGCTTCTTCATTTTTTTCTTTGGTATCTAGGCATTTGGGCTGAAATATTTAGCACTGGGTCAAATGGATAATTTAGAAAATCACCCTCACTAAGGGTGTTTCTCTCTCCATTATATATTTGAAATTCATGGGGCTTTGTGGTGGTATGGAAACCTCATTTTTAACAAAACCCTTCTATAATTTCTATAATATCTAAACTATATGGACATGAGTAAATTCACAATAATGAGTACAATATTATAATGGATATGATACTATAACAAAATAAGCAAATCAAATATATCGATGTAGAATATAGTATGCTTAGGAAATCAACTTCTAATATGAAGAGAACCCCCCATTTTGTAGCCTTGAACATTGAATGTCAATATAATAATCCCTGAGGGAGTTTAAAGAAGAAGAAATTGTTCATTAAATATATCAATATGTTGATAAGAAAGCACATGAATCATGTCCATTACACATTGGAAAAAATTAGGACCAAAGAATATGGAAATTTAAAGAGCTTTCCAAACCCTAAATTTATGCCATGCTCTCTTATCCTTGCTTGGCCACTTGGCCCACAACCACGGAAAGGAGAGGACTTACTACTCCTTCTTATTGTCTTTTTTACAACAATTGTTGCTACCTTCAAACACCTTGTAGAATTGATAAGTAGACCAATGTAGACATGGTTTGTCAAAAAAAACTAATTAGATCCCTAAAATCTACTAGCCCCAAGTCTCCATAAGATACAAGGCTCTAAAATTTGTAGAGAAAGAATTAGTTGGCTAGTTGGTGTTTTTTTTTTGTCTCATTGTTGCTTAACTATTGTGACTATATATCTTGTTGGGGTCTTGAGCTCACTACAAAGAGAGGCACCTAAATGATAATTAGTGTTCAACCACCTAGATTTCCCTTACATCACAAAGACTAGAAGAGTGGGATCCACCAACATGTTATCATGTTATCAAATATAGAATTGTAATCAAGGGGTAACCATTAAATGATAAAATGCATCTCTATCTATGGGAATCATGCCACGCAACTCACCTATATGTCATAGAGAGCTAGTGCACATGGGCCCTTTAGTTTGATATAGACACCTTAAGAAAAATCAGGGGGGGATCTAAAATGGACCAAGAGATCTTATCTTCCGGGAGGGATAGGAAAACCCTACCCAAGATAGAGAGGCCATGTGACCCCCATCACCTTTGATTTAAATTCCCTAGAGAAGAAGAGAGATTGGAGAAGAAACAAGACAACCCTAAGCCAGAAAAAATCCAAGCATGTAAATTTTGCAATTAGTCCAAGGATGAAATCTTATCACCTTTTAAATCAATCGACAATGGTTTTTTTTCCCAAATATATCCCATCTATGCAAGATGAGGGAATAAGAAGTGAGGTTGGTGAGGAATGTGAGTGTGTGTGGGTGATGGAGAGGTACTGTTGACCAAATCCAATTGGGCTGTAATAGATGTCACATGTTATGCCATGTTGTGACTTGTGTGAATGCATTTTTTTAAGTTCGTGGGAGGATTATGGAATGTGATGTACATATTCCTTAAGGTTGACTAATATGGCCCCATTTCCTGTTGAGATTAGCTAGCCATCAATTTCCTACTTTTGATGCCTTAATATGTGTTAATATGAGATGAAGGCCAAAGTACATTTTTCTTGCCAAATTTACTCCAAAGTAGAGTCCATATGTTAGTCTTGCTATGCAAGGTAGAAGACAAAATATATAATGATTAATACCAAGTCTCTGATCACAGTTACATTGGAGATATAGATAGCAAGCTTTAGTCCGTACATCAAAGCATATGCTTCAACCATATTGTTGGTTGTTACAACTAGACTCCAGGGATAGGAATAAACTTTTGACCCCTTGGTTCATATATAATCCTCCCCCCACCTCCCCCAGCCCTACTATCCTAATTTCTATTTTGTGGCCACATAAAAAATTAAGATGTATAAAAATTGTTCCTTTATCCATGTGCTAAAGTATTGATTACGGGAGAAAACCACAGAACTTATTTATATGAAAGATCTTGTAGGCACCAACCTATAGGAGACACAAATCCCCTTAGTTTCTTTGTAGATACCAATCCCCTCATTTATTGTGTAGGAAATAACCTACAGGAGACACTAATCCCCTATATTGCTTTGTAGGCACCAAAATATAGGAGACATCATTTATGTTTGCTACAAGATTTGTAGGCAACAAACTAAAGGAGACACCAATCTCCTCTAGTACAATATTTCTAGGAACTAACCTATAAGAGACACCAATCCCCATTAATATTGTTTAGTACTTCTGCCTTCATTGATTTTTTATTTGTTTATGCTTTAATCAAGTTTTTCAGCTACCTCTACCTTCGCCGAGTCATCTTGTTTCTTCTACCTTCACCAAGTCTACTTGTTTCTTCTTCCTTCACTAGATATGTTAGCTTCTTCTACCTTCATGAGGTCTACCTGCTATTTTTTCCATCACCAGTTTTACTTCTCTCAAACTTGGTTGCTCCTGGCTTCTTCCCAACAATGAAATATCACAACATGTCATGTATCCAATTTTGAAAATATAGTTCTAAAATTTCTACTACATGTACCTAGAGATCTCTTCTCTATCTCCTCCATATTTCATAGTCTTAAACATCTTAGAAATAAAGTTATATAAAAAATTCCAGGTTGACCTATTTGAGGCAAGTTTTAGGAGAATTCAAGAACACTAACTTCTTGAGATCATATATCCAAAATTATTGTAACACTCCCTCCCACCCCCTTGGATAAATCAAGATAGATGGAAGGTGTTACTTTCATCTAACCTGACATCCATAGTCCTATTATGGAAATGGGGTTACAACATTTCATGATTTTCCAAAACTCCTCGAAAAAAAACTAGCATCACCATTGCATCCAACTTGTTGAGAGCTTTATGAAAATAGAAATTTTGCATCAATTTGAATTATATATTGAGAGTTATCACAATTTAAAATTTGGCCTTATTAACCTTGTCATGCTAGAAAGCACCGCCATGTAGCTCCCACGTGGCAACCCCTTCACACTTGGAAATTCCATGTCATCACGTCCTACTTGTGTGTCCATAACGTTTCCCATGTGGCATGCTCACATCATTAGTTCATGGATTCCCACAAATCCACCCCCCTTAGCCTTATAATAAACATTTATCCCATTATAATGGAGTGTCAATTCTCATCCTAATCTCACTACACACCAAAAAATAACATGGTAAACAACTCCAAGGGCCTGATGTCCTAAGGTCTCGAGACATAAAATATTATTTCACATTAAGTTTCACAAATCCCTTCGTCTCGGTCTTCATCTGTTCTCACCCCTTTAATGTTACATCATTGTAGTGGAAGAACCTTGAGATCTTGAGTTGTAAAATTAGCCATCAACTACTAGAGATACCTCTGTCTATTGACCTTGTCACTCTCGGCCTTGCTCCCTCCTTCACACACAACAACCACCCCAAGGTCTTGAGATGAAATCAGCCCAAGATGGGATAATTGTCATCATTCACTAGAGAGGATCCCTGTTAGGTCCCTATAATACTAGTGATTACCCCATTACTATTGTAGTTGTATCCCTCATTGTTATTATTGTTCCCCATAGAATCCCTCTATTGTTATTTTTGTGGCTTTATATTATTATTGTTAGGTTGGCTGGGTTATATTGTGACTCCTTAGACTCCTATATATGGAAAGGAGGTTTTGTCATTTGTATCATACAAGAATTTTTCATTTATGTAATGTAAAGGAGGTTTCCCCCTTGAAGAGGCTGAAATATAAGGTGTTGATCGATCTTTTCTATCTTTTTGTGAGCTCGCTTCATAACATTCAGTATCAGAGCTTTGCATTCTAGGATTTCGCTGCTCCAAATAGGTCATCGTGGCATTTTTGCTATAAATTTTTTTCTGCGATGTTTCAAAAGCTAAAAAAAAAAAACCCATTTGAGACAAAATCGCACTGAACCTTGGGTCCTAATTTCAGATCTTTTCGCAATATATTTGAGGAGATATGATCTAAGGAAGTTGGTATTTGTGTAGACTCCTGAATTACATTCCAAAAAGGTGACCTAGGGAAAATATTCATAACTTTCTCTTTGAGCATCAAATTGAAATTTCGTAAAAAGGTACAGAAAGAGGACGGACTATAGCTTCCTGTATATATTTTTCAAAGCCAAATTTTGAAACAGTGACTCGTGACATGTCGTACAAGTTCGCTCTATGGAACTGGTCTATAATCAGGTCACTGTGGGATATTTGGCATAACTCTTCCCTAGAGAATCCAATTTGGATCAGGTTGGTGGCATTGGAAAGAGGACGCAGAGGGCTACCACAGGTTGAAATTTCAGAACTAGATGATCCGAAATTATAGAGACACATCAGATTCAATATCAAGCTCCTACAAAGTGGAAAAGGGTGTGTAGTTTTATTTTTTATTTTTGCATAAGCTTGGTTTGAAAAAATAGTTTGAAGGAATTAAAAGGGCATGGTAAAGAATTATTATCGCTAATTTATGCCCTGAGGAAATAAAATTCAAACACCTAGTAAGCAACCTGAAATCTCTAGCATGACTCATGAAGAAGAGGAAGAAATACAACATGATATATCAAAATTATGAGACCAAGTGCAACAAGTGTCACTTGCACAAAAAACAACAGAAGCTAAGATGGATGGTTTAAAGAAAGGTGTAGAAGCTAAGATGGATGGTTTAAAGAAAGGTGTAGAAGCTAAGATAGATTGTTTAAAGACAAGCATGGAAGATTTGAAGACAGACATGGAAGAATTGAAGACAGATTTGACAAAATTTCTACAAGAAATGCTAACTAATGGTGAAAGGGTAGTAAAGGAAACTCATGATGAGAACAAAAGAAATGTTAATAATGATTTCATAGACTCTAATTTTAGATCAAAGACTCACCATGTTCCAAAAAATGATATGAGGAAGTTTGATGGCAAGGATCCTGCAACATGGATATTACAGATGGAGCAATTTTTCGATCTCAATAATGTGTGAAATGCAGAAAAGGTACGTATTGCAACCTTATATTTGGAACCAAATCAGTTTGTATGGTATCAATGGCTCTGCTCTCGTAAACAAATCATCACTTGGGCAATTTTCACAGAATAATTGACAACACATTATGAGGATACAAAAAGCAACACTTTTTTTAGCCAATTGATAAGTCTCAAACAAAAGGGTTCAATAATGGAGCACATTGAGGAGTTCCAAAAATTGAACATAAGGGTAAAAGATATTCCAGAGGACCATAGGATTGATGTGTTCATAGGGTCTTTAAAGGATAATATCCAACATGATGTTCGCCTTTGGGAACCTGATTCATTAGAGAAGGCATTCAGGTTAGCAAGAAAAATGGAAAGCAAAATTATGGCAACCAAGAACCATACCACTCACAACTATAAAGACGGAAGTGTTGTCCCTAGTCTTCCACAACCTATAAGGTTGACACCACAACAATTGGAAAAAAAAAAGAGCAAAGGGCTTTGTTACAGTTGTGATAGCAAATACACTAAAGGTCATAAGTGTGCTGAGAAGAAATTATTCTACATAGATTGTGAAGAGGAAGAAGAAAAGGAGCAAGAAAGGTCAAAAGAAGAGGATATACTCCAGGAACAAAGACTAGATAAAGAAGAAATGAATCCGACCATATCTTGTAATGCATTGGATGGAATTACCACTCCTCAAACCATCAAGATAGAAGGACAAATTAAGAAGAAAAAGGTAATAGTGTTGATTGATTCAGGAAGTACCCACAATTTTATTCATTGTAAGATAGCAAAAGAATTGAATTGCTTCTTATATCCAGCACCAGAGTGTCAAGTGATGGTTGCAAATGGAGGAACAATAAATTTCTCTGGAAATGCCATAATATCAAGCTATCCATGGAAGAATATGTATTGACTAGCCCAATGCTTTCCATTCCAATGGGAGGTGTGATGTTGTACTAGGAGTCCAATGGCTACAATCCTTCGGTACAATATCTTCAATTTTCAAGAACTTTTCATGAAATTTTATGCGGAAGGAAAGGAAGTTGAATTAAGGAGTATTGCAGGGAAACCAGGAAAGATAATCAACTCTAACAATATGAAAAAGCTTCTAAAAAAGGAAAAAAGAGGTGTAATTGCACAATTATGTTCACTAGATGCTTCCACATCAGAATCATATATTTCTCCAGATCTCCAAAAAGTCTTGGACAATCATTCCAAGGTATTTGAGACTCCCAAAGGTCTCCCACCTATTTGCGATCATGATCATGCTATTCATCTGATTCCAGGAAGTGTTCCTCCAAACATCAGGCCGCACAGATATCCTTATGCCCAAAAGAGTGAAATTGAACGTATGGTTGCAGAAATGCTAGAGGCTAGTATAATTCAACCTAGTCAAAGTTAGTTATCTGCTCCAGTAGTATTGGTGCACAAGAAGGATGGATCATGGCACATGTGTCCAGATTATAGGGAGCTCAACAAGCTCACTATTAAAGATAAGTTTCCCATTCCTGTCATTGATGAAATACTGGATGAATTACATGGATCAATTTACTTCACCAAATTGGATCTTCGTTCACGATATCATCAAATTAGAATGAAGACTGAAGACATTCCGAAAACAAAATTTAGAACCCATGAGGGTCATTATGAATTTCTGGTCATGCCTTTTGGCCTTACCAATGCACCTTCTACATTTCAAGGTTTGATGAATTCCATTTTCAAACCCTTCCTTAGAAAATTTGTGTTAGTATTTTTTGATGATATACTAATCTACAGCAAGTCTTGGAAGGATCATGGTGAACATGTTGACAGGGTGCTACAACTATTGGAGGAGAAACAATTATATGCAAAAAGATCCAAATGTTTCTTTGGAGTACAAGAGGTGGAATATCTGGGTCATATTGTTTCTCATGAAGGAGTTAAGGTAGACCCTAGCAAAATTAAAGCCATTAAGGAATGGAAAATCCCCACATCCATAAAGCATCTGCGAGGATTTCTTGGGTTGACAGGATATTATCGCAAGTTTGTTAAGAATTATGGAAGAATAACAACACCTCTAACAACATTATTGAAGAAAGATGCATTCTCATGGACTCTAGAAGTAACAAAGGCCTTCGAACATCTTAAAGAGGCAATGTGCCAAGCACCAGCCTTAGCTACACCGGACTTCACAAAAACCTTTATTGTGGAATGTGATGCTTCAAGAAATGGAATTGGTGTTGTTTTAATGCAAGATGAAAGGCCCATTGCTTTTGAAAGTCGTCCAATCAAGGGAAA
>APFE030608110.1:27143-70588 GCA_000404065.3 Pinus taeda | reverse complement strand
TATAGATGACTTCTCAAGGAATACATGGATATATTTACTTAAGAAGAAATCTGAAGTCTTTGACAAGTTTAAAGAATTTAAGGCTCTAGTGGAAAACCAAACAGAGAAGAAGATAAAGGTGTTGAGGATAGATAACGGTGGAGAGTGTTGCAGTGAGGAATTTGAAGAATTCTATAAGAAGTGTGGTATAGCACGAAAGAAGACTACTACATACACACCTAAGAAAAATGGAGTTATAGAAAGAATGAATAAGACATTGATGGAAAGGGCAAGAAGCATGCTCAATGGTGTCGAGTTAGGACAGGAATTCCGAGCAGAGGCGATGGAGACAACCTGTTACTTGGTCAACAGATCACCTTCATCAGTGTTGGAAGATAAGAATCCACATGAGGTATGGACTGGCAAGAAACCCTCTCTTTCACATCTGAGGGTATTTGGATGTGATACATATGTACATGTTCCAAAGGAGAAACAAACCAAGTTGGATAGTAAATATGAAAAGTGCATCTTTATTGGGAATAAGGATGGTCTAAAAGGTTATAAGCTTTGGAACCCAATAACAAGTAAGGTTGTGTACAGCTGAGAAGTGGTGTTCAGTGAGGTAAAAGATGTTATTAAACATGAATTCCAACCAAAGGAACCTAAGAAGATAGAGTTTGAGCTTAAGGAGGAAGAATCAAACTCTACAACAAGGGAGGAATCATAATATGAAGAGCCACAAATTCCGGGTGTGAGAAGATCATTTCAAGAAAGAAAGCAGCCAGAAAGGTATGTTCCATATGCTTTCTGTTCAAATTTTTCTTTATCTATTATAGGTGATGATCCCATAACTATGAAGGAAGCAGTAAATTCAGAGGATGGAAAACTCTGGAAAGATGCCATGGTTGATGAAATCTCATCTTTGCACAAAAATGAGGCTTGGGATCTAGTGCAGTTTTCAGCTGGAAGGAAACCCATTGGCAACAAATGGGTGTTCAAGAAGAAGACAAATGCAAAAGGAAAGGTGGAGAAATACAAATCTTGGTTGGTAGAAAAAGGTTATTCCCAGGTGCCGAGAGTTGATTCTGGTGATATTTTTTTTCCTATTGCCAAGGTAACTTCTATTAGATTATATTTATTTGTTGCTATTGCTTTTGAATTTGAGGTAGAACATATGGATGTGAAGACAACATTTCTTCATGGGGATCTGGATGAGGAAATCTACATGAAGCAATCTGAAGGCCTTGTGGTGAAGGGTAAGAAAGAACTGGTATGCAAGTTAAAGAAGTCTTTGTATGGGTTAAAACAGTCACCAAGGATGTGGTATCAGAAATTTGATACATTTATACAGGGACTTGGCTTCACTAGAAGTAAATCAGATCACTATGTGTATTTTAAATTAATTGGTGACCGTGTTATTTATCTAGTCTTGTATGTGGATGATATGTTGCTGGTTCTAAATGACAAAGAAATTATCCAGGATTTGAAGACCCAATTGTCCTCCAAATTCGACATGGAAGATCTTGGTGCTGAAAACTATATTTTGGGCATGGAAATTAAAAGAGATCGGGCAAAGAGGAAGCTCTAGTTAAACGAGAGGAAGTATGTCGAGACAATACTGCAGAGGTTTAATATGCGGGATAGTAAACTAGTGAAGGTTCTTATTCCTGGGTGTGAAGTTATATGTTGAACAGTGTCTCAAGACACAAGAAGAGGAAGATGACATGTCTCGTGTTCCATATGCAAGTGCAGTAGGTAGCCTAATGTATGCAATGGTCTATACTAGACCAGACATTGCACATGCAGTGGGAGTATTGAGCAGGTTTATGTCAAAATCAGCGAAGGAGCACTAGACAACAATGAAGCGAGTTTTTAGGTATTTGCGTGGCACTATTGATTATGGTTTGTGCTACCAAGGAAGACTAGGATTGGACAGAGTGTTGGATATTCATGGCTTTGTTTATGCAGACTGGGCTAGAGATTTGGATTAGAGAAGATCTACAATTGGGTATGTGTTTAACCTATTTGGAGGTGCAATCCAGTTGGATGAGTAAGAAACAATCTGTAGTGGCATTATCAACTACAGAGGTAGAGTACACGGCAGCCACTCATGCAAGCAAGGAAGTAGTTTGGTTGTAGAGATTGTGTTCAAATATGGGGTTAGTACAAGGAGCTATACGGATATACTATGACAGCCAAAGTGCAATTTTCTTGGCAAAGAACCCTGAATATCATTCAAAGACAAATCACATTGATGTTCAGTATCACTTTGTGAGGGATATGATAGAAGGCAAAAAGGTGTTGTTGGTAAAGGTGGACACTTTGAAGAATATTGCAGAAGCATTGACTAAATCTGTGAGCTATGAGAAGTTCTCTTGGTGTACAGAAACAATGGGCATTGCAGGGCAAGATAAATGACTAAGCTCTCTTGTGGCCCCTTGTGGAAAGAAAAAAACAAGTGGGAGAATGTTGGTTTGTGTTATATTCTTGCCATCACTAACCCACGTAGTTAAACGGGGGGTTAGAGGGGGGAGGACGCCCCCTTCGTTGCATCGATTCCATAGCGGGGGGGGGGTCTGAGGGGGTTTGAGGGGTGAAGGTAACCCCCCATAGGGTGGGCAGAACTAGCTATGGTTTTGTGCATGATTTTCACATGTCTTTTAGATGTGATGGTTTTTGGTCCATGGTTTTGGACGTGATGGTTTTTGGTCCATGGTTTTGGATGCGATGGTTTTCGGTCCATGGTATTGGAAGTGATGGTTTTCAGTCCATGGAATTGGATGCTTCGGCATGTATAAATATGTATTGTAACATTGAAAGGAACATAATGAAAAATCAAGCTGGTAGTCCTGGTTTTGAGATCCAGGGGAAAATCTCTGTCTATATGTGTTTTATTTATTATGGTCTCAAATTGTTTATTTTTTGTGTTTTAGAATTCATATGCAAGTAATTTATGTACAAGGTTAAAACCTACATTTGGTATCATAGTTGTTTTGGCTTTAAGGGGATGCCTTTGTTGCTGAGGGGTTTCACTCGGGCCTGTGGTAGACCCTGTTCAGTGGGAGATCTGCGAGATCGATTCTAGTGGTGAAGGAAGATGGCGAGCAGTGGAAAGATAGAGAATGAGAAATTTAATGGTCAGAGTTTTGAGTTGTGGAAACTCAAGATTGAGGATCTGTTGGTGGATAAAGATCAGTGAATCATGGTAGATCCGAGTACTAAACCAACGGGAGTGTCTAATGAAGAATGGAAGAACTTGGATTGGAAGGCAAAGAGCACAATACAATTGTGTGTCTTAGATTCAGTATTATTGAATGTATCAGGGGAAGCTACGACGAAGGCTTTGTGGGACAAGTTAGGGACTTTGTACCAATCTAAGTCTTTGGTCAATAAATTTTTCCTACGTAAAAGGTTGTATAATTTGAGGATGAAAGATGGAGACTCAGTGACAGAGGATCTGAATGCATTTACTACTCTAGTAAGTCAGTTATTATTTGTTGATATTAAAATTTTAGATGAAGATAAGGGCATCAGTTTGTTGTGTTCTCTACCATATTCGTGGGATAGTCTGGTTATTGCAATAGGTAGCAACGTAACTGCCTTGTAGTTTGATGTAATAGTCTCATCCTTGCTGATGGAGGAGATGAGACGGAAAAATATGGAGAGACGGAATGGTGAAAAATCATGAATATTGAGTATAAAGTTAACCAACTTCTGCCACTGTGAGCCATACCCCTCTAGGGAATCTAAAATATTCCCCACAAATTCCCTTGAATAATATTCTTAGAATAGATAATATTCCCTGACAAAACCCCAACTCTAGATTCTGGGTGCACATGGTTTTGTTTGGTCTTGGTTCCTGTTATACATTCTGCGTCATTCTACCCTCCTCCCTTGGCCCACAACATTGTTTGAACTTAAATAAAAATGTTTCAGGTGAGTAAATCAAATCACCACTTAGTGCAAGTGGATAGCTTATACAATTTGGGTCATTGGGTGTATATGAGTCATAGGTTAAAACTTGCAGACCGCTTATCTATTATATATTTTATATTAAAATCAAATTTTGTCATTGAGTTGTGCTTGTCTGCTTGCCAAATGTGACTTGGAGTTTCGTTGTCCTGCCAAAATGGTGGCAAACTAACTCCATAGCTAGCTTGATCCATCGATTCGGCACTTGTGATTGTCATACTTGGAAGTATTTCTAAAATTTAATGGATGTTCCAACTCTGGCCTCCTCCAAATGACCTCCAACTTGCTCGCTAACCTTATTCAGGGTTCGCTAAAACTACTGCTAAAAAAACTAAATCACCAAACATATTGTAACCAGGTTTCTTGCTAAATTCTCTTCCATAATTGGCTCGGTCTAAGCTCACTTTACCAATTACAGGGTTCCATGTGGCTCCCTATGATTGGACCAAGTGGTGACCGTGGTTTGGGCATCATGGGGGCAATCCAATCCTATCATGTGTTGGCTCCAGATTGGCTCAAAATATTCTCCATATTGTTGGGTTGTGTTATATTCTTGCCACGACTAGGCCACATAGTTAATCGGGGAGTTAGAAGGGGGGCGGAGCCCCCCATTCATTGCGCCGATTGCATAACGGGGGGGGTTACAGGGATTTGAGGGGTGCAGGTAACACCCCTCTATGGGGTCCGGGGTAGCACCCCAGAAAATTTTGTTTTTTGGACCCTATATTAGGTTGGGCAGACCTACCTATGGTTTTGTGCATGATTTTCGCACATGTTTTTGGACGCGATGGTTTTCGGTCCATGGTTTTGGACACGATGGTTTTCAGTCCATGGTATTGGATGATTTGACATGTATAAATATGTATTGTAACATTGAAAGGAACATAATGAAAAATCAAGCTGGTAGTCCCAATTTTGGGGTCCAGGGGAAAATCTATGTGTATATGTGTTTTATGTGTTATGCTCTCGCATTGTTTATTTTTTTGTGTTTTACAATTCGTATGCAGGTACTTTCTATATGGGGTTAAAACCTACACAGATTTTGCTAATATCAGTTGTTCACTGTATTGCCATGTTCCAGATTACAGGATTTCCATGTGGTAGCCTACATGCAAATTTTTTTGTTGTTTGCCAAAAACTTTAGCGGGCCATAACTTTTGTACATGGTGTCAGATTGCGATGTCGTTCATCTCGTTGGATTAAAAATGACAATCTCTTCAATTTGAGATAAGTTTTGTTAAGTTTCGAGGACTTAAAAAAATTGGCCTTTTGGGATCCTCTTAGATCATCCTCCCCAATTAGAATCTTTTGGTCCTCCAAAATCATAAACATGTCTAAAATCTCCGTCTACATAACAAATGTATATGAAAGGCCACACTTTCTTCTCCTTCACCCTTGTACTTCAGAGCCTAAAGTGTTGGAACTAAAACTTGCATCCATATGCAAACATGTAGCTGTTATTACAGATTCAATTCAATACCAAACCATGACCCAAGAAAGCCCCATACTTGCCAAGAATTTAAAACACACTCATGGTCAATTTTATATTAGAAAATAAATCCTTTTTTATCCAACTAAAAGGTCAAAATATCACCATGTTGCATTCATAAGTGATGGAAAACACTTCACCACCTTTACAAATATTTTCGCTACATGTGATTTACAAATGTGGCCATGCTCAACTACTTAATAAAATGTTCTGATACCACCATCTCTCAACTAACCAAATTAACGGGTCTTCTTCTTGAAGCTGATTCTCTTGCTGAACAACTTCATCGACTGGTTCCTTTGCAGATTCTTTTTGGTCTCTCTTGAGACACAACTTTGGATGGAGCTCCCAACATGTGACTCTTCGATGTCCACTCTAGTTGAAATGGATTCAATGGTTCTTCCTCCTCCATACTTTCCAAAACTTCTTTGAACGATTGCCTCTAGTGCGAATTTGACGAGGAGAGCTTGCCTTAGCTCTTTCATTGGAATTCTCACTATCACCAGAATGTTGTGATGTGTTACCAACATTCCTCATTTACCGGTCCCTAGTTGTCTTGGAAAATTCTTCAATCTCCTTTTCAACATAACCAAGTCTTGCATAATGAGGTAATCCTCCACTTTTATGGGATTCACAATGCCCCGACCTTTAATGTCGAAGCCCTTTCCTTGTAACCTCATTTTCTTTATGAATTTTGAACCTATTCTTTGTAGTGTGTTTCTCAAAAGCAACAAACTCAACATCATAACAATTGAAGAATCACTTATTTGCTCAAGTGTCGAATCTAAAGTGGGTGATGATGGCTTGTCACATTGAAACTTTCCCAATGCCTCTTTTGTGGCTTGTAGCTAATGCTACAAACTTTGTTTCTCCTCCTCTAGTTCTTGTAGAAGTATCCTTAGTTCAACATTATCTGCTTGAATTCTTTGGTTGATCTCCTCAAGTTCTTGGAGCCATGCAGTCTTTGGTTCTCTTCTCATCTTTGGTGCAACATCTGCTACAATCTTTGTCTCATCACCTGAATGAGAACCCAAGTCAATAGGTCAATCACCTATAATCCCAAGGGTTAAGATCTGCATCTCATCGCCTAAATCAGAACCTAGGTCAATTGGCCCAACACCTACAAATCCAACAATTGCGACCTTTACCTCATCATTTGAATAATATTCATGGTATTTTTGCATTGTGGCTACCATCTTTTGCTTCCCTTTTCTACCATTCCTCTTTGGCTTCAATTCTAGATGCAGTTCCCAGTAATGCTCTTCATCATGCCCTTCTTTCGCACAATGAGTGCATGAGGGATTTTCTTTTGTTTTCCTTGTTGTTGCTATATTCTTTACACAATTGTCGTGTTCATACTTTTCCTTGCTTTAAAGGTGAATGGATTTCACACCAGCTGAATCAAGAGTAGTGGGTTCAAACAATAACAAAGGATGTCAGATATAATCATGTAAAGAATCAATATACTTCATCAAAGTATCAGGTGAATCTAAAGGAATGCCCAATGTTAAAGCTTGTTTTCTAAATTATTATATTAAGCTTTGAACATATTAACCTTTGACTTGTTTCAAATATTTTCATTCTACCATGGATTTATGTCGTTATACTAATCGATAAAATTGTCTCTTTAAAGCAAAAAAAAATCATACCAAGAATTGAGTTTACCCACTTTCTTACTACCTTTCTAAATTTTTCTCTTCGACCATATGAGAGTTGTGCCTCCCAGTCGAAGAGATGCTAACTTGATCTTGGCCTCATATTCTTCAATCTTATGAATTTGGAGACACACTTCAATCTCCCTGATCCAATTATTTAACTTTTCTGCATTATACTCTCTATTAAACACAAGAAAACCAAACTTTACATCCAACATAAAAAAGGTTTTTTAGAATCATTTTTATGTTGCCTATTAGAGTGATGAGAATGAGATGATGAAGAAGAAGAGATTTCTCTAGAAGAAGGAGATGGAGGTTTAGGAGGTTCTCCTCCATTTTCTTGGTTTACCAAAGCATGATCCTCTTCTTTCTCTTCCTTCTTCTTTTCCTTCTTGATCAATTTCCTCTCATAATCTACAAACAATTTGTCTAACTTATTCGCTATGGTGTAAAAATCTTTGCAGAAAGCTTTCTCATTCTCGTTATAAATATCATCATTAACCATTTTCCTTCTTCATGTCGCATGTCCCGCTTCTGGATCAAAGGACTTAATTTTACCTTCTGCCTGTTTGATTTTTTCCATGGTTATCATACACACTCACAATTCACATCAATAAGAAGACCGCTTTGATACCAAACTTGATCAAGGATCTTTACTTCTTTGATATATTCAAAATTGCATTAAAAGAGCATGATAAACCACATATGCATACACTTTAAAGAAGAGGAAAAATAAAAGAAACTATCAAGACAAAGAACACAAGGAGCTTGATAACGGATTTTGTCCAATGTGGACTATGCCTTTGGGCCTCACTCAAAGTGGGGAGGCCTCTTCATTCATCTCAACAAGATCAAATGAATACATGGAAAACATACACCTTATAGTTCCAAATACAGGGATGACTTGAAAATGGGTGGCTAAGATTAGGAAACCATTTGCACTGTTAGATTCATGGTGAAAAATTATGAAATTTGAGTATAAATTTGACCCATTTCTAAAACTGTGACCCCTATGCCTCTAGAGAATCTGAATGATTGCCTGTAGACTCCCTTATGGAATATTCCTAGAATATTCCTATGGGAATATTCCCTAGTGGAACCCTGACTCTAAGTTCCGGATGCACATGGTTTTGTTTGGTCCTCGTTCCCATTGTTGGTTTTGCATCGGGTCGATTGTTTCGCCCTCCTCCCTTACCCCACGACATTGTTTGAACTTAAATAATTTTTTTTGGGTGAGTAAATCAAAGTGCCACTTAGCGCAAGTGCCTAGTGTATACAAGTTTTCTCACTGGGTGGATAGGGGTGGTATCAGAGCAGGTTGCATTTGTATAATTTGCCATTGAATGTTAACCAGGTCAAAGTCAGAACGTGGCGAAGGAATCCTTGAGCAGATTGATCCATAGATTGTAAACCGACGAGTTGTTCATAAGTCAACCATGACAAGATCTGATATAGGTGAAAATAGTGAAACTAAGATGAGTGATGAATAGTTTTAGCAAGAATTCTTGACTATGCAATAGATGTTGGGAGAACTCTATGAAGACAAGAAGGCGAGAGATGTCGCTTCCTCTTCAAAGACATCAAAGAAGGACAAAGGTAAAGGAAAGGCTGATAAAACTCCTTCACCTCCATCATCTCCATCATCTCCTTCTCCTTCTTCTTCTTCTAGTACAGAATCTGAAACATAAAAGAAACCGAACAAAACCTCTCTTTTGAAACTTGATATAAAATTTGAATTACCTGTTTATGATGGTGAAATGAATCCTGAAAAGTTAGATAACTAGATTAAGCAGTTAGAAGTTTATTGTGGTATTCTGAACATCTATGAAGATAAAATGAAAATTTAGTTAGCTACACTTAGAATGGGGGGAACAACTTTAATCTGTTGGGAAAGTAAAACTCAAACAGATGTAAAGCGAAAAGGAAAAATCATCTCTTCATGGTCTAAGTTTTTAAAACCTCTTAGGAAATAGTTCTATCCTTTGGGATACATGTAGCAAGTTGTTATTGATTGGTAGCATCTAAGGAAATGTAAAGGGCGGAGTGTTTAGGAGTTTACTCAGGAGTTCAAAAAGAAAGCATTGGCGCTTGGTATTATTTCATTGGATACATGTGAAACTTTATTAAAATACGTCGGCAATTTACATTCATATTTGCAACATACATTATTCATGTTTAATCATGATAATTTTGATGAAGTGTGTTTTCAAGCCATACATGTTGAATCAGGTGGCAGACCATTACAGTTTTCACAGAAACCATCCAGACAATTGGAAATCAAGGATTCCAAAGACAACAAAAGGAAGGGTAATCTAAAGCGAAACAGATCAACGATAGCTCAGAAGGAAGGTGAATGACCTACTTGTACTCATTGCCAAAGGATAGGACATGATGAGTCCAATTGTTGGAAACTTCACCCAAAACTCAAACCAAAGATTTTTCAGAAGAAGAAAGGAGAAAATAAGGCCAATACAACAATCCAATAAGATTTGGGCTCCGACTCAGGTGATGAAGGTAAAATAACTACAATGGTTTCAACAGGTAAAACTTCTGATACTGGTTCAAGTTCTAACACTTCTATACCTTCTTCAAACCGAAATCATCTAAATGAGGATAAAAGGGTTGAATTATCTCACATAAGGATAACTTCTAAGCACACAAAGATATATACATTATTTGATAGTGGATCACAAACAAATTTAATATCTGAAGATTTAGTTAAGAAATTGGGTTTGGAAACACATAATCATCCAAGACCATACCCTCTAGGTTGGCTAAATAAAGAGACTTAGATTAATGTCACAAAGCAGTGTCGATTAAAATTTGCCATAAAAAATCACTACATTGATGAAGTAGAACATGTGATTCCAACAAATATATTTTGACTAGTGCTAGGAAGTCCTTATCTCTATGATCGTGATGCAATGTTTTATAGGAAAGAGCATAAATATCAACTTAAGAGAGATGGGATTAAATTTATTGTCATGGCACATAAACTTAAAACACACTTAGATTTAGTTTCAGTTAATCAGATGAACATATTAGTAAGTTCAAGTAAGAAATATGTACTTATGGTTGTGAAAGAACAACATAAGGATTGAAAGAATGCTTTTTCAGGTTGTGAATCTCAGTTCAAAGATAGATTGGTTAAACTGGTAAATGCTTTTCAAAATCTATTTAAGGAAACAAAAAATATTCCTCCAAAAAGAGAAATACAACATGAAATACAATTAACGTCAAATGTGTCTCTTCCTAATATTGGAATGTATCACCTATTATTTATAGAGAATGAAGAAATAAAGAAACAAATACAAGAATTTGTTGAAAAAGGTTTTACTCGACCTAGTTCATCTCCATTTGGCTCACCCATAATTTTGGTTCCTAAGAAAGGTGGGACATGGAGAATGTGTGTCAACTTCAGGACCTTAAACAAAATAGCAAACAAAAATAGGTATCCTCTTCCCAGGATAGATGATTTACTTGATCAACTGAAAAATGTTGTTTATTTCACCAAGTTGGATTTAAGAAGTGGGTATCATCAAATCCACATAGTAGAAAATGACATCTAGAAGACTGCATTCAAACTAGATAGGGACTATTTGAACGGTTGGTAATGCCTTTTGGTTTGTGTAATGCACCAACAACTTTCATGCGGGTTATGAATGATGTTTTCCACCCATATATTGATAAATTTGTCATAATCAACTTAGATGACATTCTGATTTTCAATTCCAGTATAGAGGAACATGTTAAGCATGTTAAGCAGGTTTTCGAAGTATTGAATAGAGAAAAGTCGTACATTAAACTTTCCAAATGTGAGTTTGGGAAAACTTCACTAAATTATCTTGGTTACATAGCTGGAGGTGAAAGTTTAAAAATAGATCCAGCTAAAATTGATGTGACTGTTAAGTGGCCAAGACCACAGAATGTGACTAAATTTAGAAGTTTTTTAGGTGAAATTCAGTATTGGAGAAAATTTATTGCTCAATTTTCTTTGTTTGCTTCACCGTTACATGCTTTAACAGGTTCTAAGTTTCCCTTTCAGTGGGGAGGTAAACAACAAAAATATTTTGATACAGTTAAGCAGAAAATAGTCTCAACACCAATCTTAGCTTTACCAGATATTTAACAGCCATTTGAAATTGAAACAAATGCTAGTGGTTATGCAATGGGTGTAGTCTTACTTCAAAAAGGGAAACCAATTTGTTTTCATTCATAAACTTTTTCTAAGGTAGTAATGAATTATCCAATATTATGATAAAGAACTATTTTCTTTGGTTGAAAGTGTTAAGAAATGGAAACATTATTTAATGGGTAAGGAAACAATGATTCACACAGATTATCAGCCACTTCAGTACTTATAGTCTCAAATTAAGTTGCAACAATCTCTTCATTACAGATGGATGTGATTTCTTCAACAATTTCACTTAGTAATTAAGTACTCAAAAGGTATAACAAACAAAGTAGCTAATATGTTATCTAGGCCATCTTTGAATGCTTCCATAGTTCTACAAAGTAGCTCTTTAAAGCATGAAATTTATATAGAACAATATAGAACGGATGTTGATTTCAAATATATTTATGAATCACTAACTCATTGTGCTCAGGTGGAAGAAATCAATTATCATGTTCATGACAAGTTGTTATATGATCTGCATAAGTTATGCATACCACAGACAGAAAGAGCGCATTGTAGGTTTTAACCCCATATAGAAATTACCTGCATACAAATTCTAAAACATAGAAAATAAACATTGCGAGAGCATAACACATAAAACACATATACACAAAGATTTTCCCCTGGATCCCAAAACCGGGACTACCAGCTTGATTTTTCATTATATTCCTTTCAATGTCACGATACATATATATACATGCCGAAGTATCTGATACCATGGACCAAAAACCATCGCGTCTAAAACCATGGACCGAAAACCATAGGTAGGTTCGCCCAACCTAATATGGGGTCCAAAAAAAAATTCTGAGGGGGGCTACCCACCCCCCTCAAATCCCCCAGATAGGGGGGTATGCTACCCCCCCTATGACCCCCCCCGCCACGCAATTGGCGCAACAAAGGGGGGCCTCTAACCCCCAGGTTCACTATGTAGGTTAGTCATGGAAAGAATATAACACAACCCAACATTCTCCCACTTGTTGTTTTCTTTCCACAGGGGGCCACAAGAGAGTTTAGTCATTTTTCCAGCCCTGAAATGCCCATTGTTTCTCTACACCAAGAGAACTTCTTAGAGCTCACAAATTTTGTCAATGCATCTGCAATATTCTTCAAAGTGTCCACCTTTACCAGCAACGCATTTTTTTCTTCTATCATATCCCTCACAAAGTGATACTAAACATCAATGTGCTTTGTCTTTGAATGATAAGCAGGGTTCTTTGCCAAGAAAATTGCACTTTGGTTGTCAGAGTCTATCCTTATAGCTCCTTGTACTAACCTCATACTTGAACACAATCTCTACAACCAAACTGCTTCCTTGCTTGCATGAGTGGCTACCATGTATTCTGCTCTATAGTTGATAGTGCCATTACAAATTGTTTCTTACTCATTCGACTAAACTGCTCCTCCAAATAGGTTAAACACATACCCACTTGTAGATCTTCTCTGATCCAAATCTCCAGCCTAGTCTGCATCAAACAAAGCCATGGATATCCAAAACTCTGTCAATACTGGTCTTCTTGTAGCACAAACTTAAATCACTAGTGCCAGGAAAAATACCAAAAACCCGCTTCACGACTGTCCCATGCTCCTTCCTTGGTTTTGACATAAACTTGCTCAATACTCCCACTGCATGTGCAATGTCTGGTCTAGTACAGACCATTGCATACATTAGGCTACCAACTGCACTTGCATATGGAACACGAGACATATCCTCTTCCTCTTCTTGTGTCTTGGGACACTGTTCAGCAGATAATTTTACACCTATAGGAATAGGAACCTTCACCAGTTTACTATCTTGCATATTAAACCTCTGCAGTATTGTCTCCACATACTTCCTCTGGTTTAACTAGAGCTTCCTCTTTGCCTGATTTCTTTTAATTTCCATGCCCAAAATATAGTTTGTAGCACCAATATCTTTCATGTCAAATTTGGAGGACAATTGGGTCTTCAAATCCTAGATAATTTCTTTGTCATTTCCAACTGGCAACATATCATCCACATACAAGACCAGATAAATAACACGGTCATCAATTAATGTAAAATACACACAGTAAATATTATACTATTAATATTATCCTATTATAACATTATATACAATTAATAAATCTAGTCTAATTAAATTATCACCATCTTCTTTCACCACCAGAATCGATCTCATAGATCTCCCACTGAACAGGGTCTACTATAGGCCCGAGCGAAAACCCTCAGTAACAAAGGCATCCCCTTGAAGCCAAAACAACTTTGATACCAAATGTAGGTTTTATCCCCATACAAAAATTACCTGCATATGAATTCTAAAACATAGAAAATAAAAAATGCGAGAGCGTAACACATAAAACACAAATACACAGAGATTTTCCCCTAGATCCCAAACCCAGGACTACCAGCCTGATTTTTAATTATATTCCTTTCAATTTTACAATACATATATATACATGCCGAAGCATCCAATACATGGACCAAAAGCCATCGCATCCAAAACCATGGACCAAAAAACATAGGTAGGTTTGCCCAACCTAATATAGGGTCCAAAAAAAAATTTCATGGGGCGCTACCCCGGACCTCGTAGAGGGGGGCTACCCACCCCCTCAAACTCCCCAAACAGGGGGGGGATGCCACCCCCCGCTGTGCAATTGACGCAATGAAGCGGGGGCTCCGTCGCCCCTCTAACCCCTAGTTCACTACGTATGTTAGTCGTGGAAAGAATATAACACAACCCAACACGCATGTTTTGCGAGAAGCACATTCTTCTTTCATTTTATGACATTTTGGAGTAAGAAAAACAATCGCACAAGTTCAAAGGTATTGTTGTTGGCCTCATATGTATCAAACTATTGCTAAATACATTAAAGGATGTATACATGCCAGGAAACCGGGCAATCGAAAGATTGGTTTATACATGCCATTCTCATTTCCTTTGCAATCATGGGACAGTATTTCCATGGATTTGGTTGGGGGAATTCCTATGTCCAGGAGAGGGTATAATTACTTGTATGTTGTGGTTGGCAGATTCAACAAAATGTGTATTCTTGTTTCTTGCAAAAAGCAAGTGACAGTTGAACATACTGCAAAGATGTTCTTCAATCAGGTATGGGTTCATTTTGGGTTACCTACTTCTATTATTTCTGATTGAGATGCTCATTTTGTAGGAGAATTTTGGTCCAGTTTATGGGAACTCATGGACACAAAGCTAAATAAGAGCACAACTTTTCATCCACAAACCAATGGACAAAATAAAGTGGTGAACATGACAGTTATACATATTCTCCGAGGGTATTGCAGTAAACATCCTAAATTGTGGGATGAATCTTTGTCTTATGTGAAACATGCTTACAATCAAGCCTTACATTCATACACTAATCGATCGCCATTTGAAACATGTTTTGGGTATCTACCAAAATTACCAATGGACTTCATGTTTGGTGAAGAGGATAAAGTGCGTGAACATGATGATGCAAACAAAGCAGTTAAGTTCATTCAACAGATACAACAGATACATGCAATAGTGCAAGATCCATTAGAGAAGAGTCAGGCCAAGTATAAAATTTGCCATGACAAGCATCGAGTCGATCATCATTTTCAGGTCGGCGATTAGGTATGGTTGTATATCAATAAAGACAGGTTGAAAGGAGAAGGTAGGAAACTAAAACCCATCAAGTATGGCCCTTTCAAGATTATGTAAAAGATTGGAAATAATGCTTTTCGATTAAATTTACCTCCTTAAATGCGAATTTACTAAGTTGTAAATGTGGAAAATATGAAATTGTATGAACCTCCAATGATCATGGATCTCGAGGAAGATACACAGATTCTGACTACTGGTGATTTGGAACCTGAGTAAATGAATGAGTTGCAGGAACATATCATCTTGGACAGGAAGATTTTATCTTTGAGGCATGGAGATATTGAATATCTTCGAGTAGGACTCAAGGGCATGAATCTGAGCAAGGCAAGGTGGATGGAGATCGGGAAAGTGAAGGAACTATACCCTCACCTGGTATCTTCTTAAAATCAAAATTTTGTGGTACAAAAGCTTCCAAGTGGAGAGGGTTGATCCAAGAGGATCTTGTCAGTCCAATGTATCCAAAGAGTTCATGTTGTATTCAACTTCATCAACTTCGCCAGTGTTCTTCAATTCTTCCAGTGTCGGTTTCGTTGTTAGTTCTTCATGGTGGAAATGTGGTCCAAATTAATGTCGCAGTGTGACAATTTGTTGTGTATGGTTTATTTAATTAAAGGTAACCACCCTAAATAGGAACCTAACTCATTGTATTAAACTTATGCTAAAATTCCTATGCAAAAATCTTATGGTGAAAACTTGTTTAAAAGCCTAATCCAAACCTAAACACCTAAACCTAACTCTAAACCCACTCTCGGGTCTTTGTAAAACATTACAAAACAAATGACATAGTTCCTAACTGTAGCACTAAACTATGTCAGAATCATAAACATGTGAGCAGTGTGTTGATAACAGCGTAGGTTACAGCTAACCATAGCAGATATGAAACCATAACCTGTGACATGTGAGCAGGTAAGCGGGTAAGAGTTATAGCTAATCGTCAATGTGGAAACCGCGCGGGGAATGTTAGCCATGTGAATAGGAAGTTGTTAGTTAATGGAGAAGAGTTCAGTCTAACCGCAATGGGAACCATCAGTATTAACTGTTAACATGTGAGCAACAACCGGAATAGTTAGGTAACCATTGCAGTTCACAACTAGCCATTGTCGTAACCACCAGAGAAATGTGTTGTTCACATAGCATTGTCACGTCAACCAACCGAAACTATCGGGCGGATAAACCACAGGTGTCAAGAAACAGTTAGACCACCCTGTTCACATGCAAGCAGTCAACCTCCTCCACCCAATCAGCATGCCACTAGAAGGTTTATTTTATCATAAGGTTTAAAAATGGGTTTTGGTTGCAATTTGTTTGAAATATTAATTCGAAGACCATTAAACCTATCCTATGTGTCAGTTCATAACTAGACCGAGACCCAAAAAAAACCCAGAATGCAGCTTATTCATTCTGAATTCAGCCTGAGGAGGTTGGAGCGTCTTTTCAAGCCTTTTTGAAGGTAGTTTTCTCATTGAAGGCATTAGAGTGGTTTTGGAGTTTTGATATGCAGATTCTAGAAGTGAGAGGTTGTTTTGTTTTTATTGTAATAGGAGCATCAGGAATTGGAATCGGGAACTGTGATAGGCATTGGAAAGCTGGCTCAGAGAGCTTACTTATGACAGTGATTAGAAGTGACTATTTGTAGATTTAGTCTAGTCAATTCTTTGTGTAATCTACCTCCTTGGTTTCAAACATAATAATGCGGTCACCCATCTTGAAAGCGGACCCGAAGACATAATCCATCAGGGACGAACTCTGTAATCAATCTTGTTGTCTAGTATCACTATTTATTTTTTGTTTTCATTATTGTTTTGCATCTTACTTATGTTTTATCAGCTGTCGCAAAGTCTTTTAAAGCGATGCATAGAAACAAATTTGTCATTGAGTAACTAAAAATGCTATATGATGTTAACGGAAGGCATAGTTTTGGGACACCATATTTCTGCTTCAGGAATTAAGGTGGATCCAGCAAAAATACAAGTTCTTATGAATTTAATGCCACCTACAACACAAAAAGAGGTAAGGAGTTTCCTGGGTTATGCAGGCTATTATAGATAATTCATAGAAAACTTTAGTAAAATAGCCAAACCTTTATTCAAGTTATTAGAAAGAGATGTTGAATTTCAATGGAAAAATCACTGTCAAAATGCATTCCAGATATTGAAAGAAAAACTATCAATTGCACCCATTCTTCGTGGACCAAACTGGTCTCTGCCATTTCATATTTCAACTCATGCATATGATATTGCAATAGGTGCATCACTTGGGCAGAAAGAGAACCTGTTCAATTATGCAATATACTTCATAAGCAAGAACTTGACACCTGCAGAATTGAACTATACAGTCACAGAAAAAGAAATGTTAGTTGTAGTACATGAAGTAAATAAATTCAGGCATTATATAACGGGATACCAAGTATTTATTCATACAGATCATTCAGCAATAAAATACTTGATGAATAAATCTATCACCAATGGGAGAATAACAAGATGGTTACTGTTAATGCAAGAATTTAACATCACAATTCAAGATTGACCAAGTAAAGAAAATCAAGTAGTTGACTTTCTTTCATGAATACATTCACCCAACGATCCCAATCTAGTTGCAGATAACTTTCCGAATGAGCATTTGTTTGCAATAGCAGTAAAAACACCATGGTTTGCAGACATAGAAAACTATCTATCTTCCGGGAAATTTCCAACACAATTCTCAAAGAAACAAAAACAAAAAATCATTAAAGAAAGTTCTAGATATAGTCGGGTAAATGGCAATTTGTTTTATATGGGTTTAGATTTAATAATAAGAAAATGTGTGAGAGAGGATGAGATATTAGAAATCCTAAAAGCATGTCATGATGAACCATGTGGTGGTAATTTTGCAGACAAACGAACAACCTGCAAGGTGCTACAATTAGGCTACTACTGGCTAGCAATCTTCAAGGACTCCAAGGCATACATCAAGCGGTGTGACAACTGCCAAAGAACATGGAGACTAATAGTATCAAATGAGATGCCAATTAAACCACAGATTCTAATAGAACCATTTGAGCAATGGGCTCTATATTTTGTGGGACCAATAAATCCACCATCAAATGGCAAGAGGTACATTTTGGTATGTATAGATTATGTCACCAAATGGGTGAAGGCAAAGGCAGTCACCAAAACAATAGAAAATACAGTGGTCACCTTCCTCTTTGAATCAATATTTGTAAGATATGGAGTGCCAAGACAAATTGTAACAGACTAGGGAGCATAGTTTACTTCAAAGCTTGTACGGGATCTTACAGAAAAATATAAGATAAAGCAAAGGAAGTCCACACCGTATCATCCTCAGGCAAACGGATAAGTGGAAGCAACAAAGAAAGTCCTAGAGAACATAATGACCAAAACAGTATAGATGAACAGAAAGGATTGGTCAGAAAAACTAAAGGATGCACTATGGGCATACAGAATCACATGGAAAAACACAACTGGATTTAGTCTATACCATTTAGTGTATGGAAAAGAGGTCTTACTGCCCATAGAATTTCAGATACATACATATAAATTGGCAGCCGAACTAGGACTAGAACTGTCTGAAGCACAATAGCAGTGGATAATGGAATTAAATCAACTAGATGAACATCGTCAGCAGACAATAGAACATACAACATTGGTACAACAACAACGAATGAAGTGGCATGAAAGATTCATCAAGAACAAGAAATTCAACAAAGGAGACTGGGCACTACTGTTTGACTCCAAATTCAAAGATTTCAAGGCCAAATTCACAACACACTAGTTAAGGCCTTATGAGATAGAAGACATCTTTGATAATGGAGTTGTTCAAATCAAGACAATTGACCAGGAATCTACATCATTTTTGGTAAATGGACATAGGCTCAAAGTTTACAATAGGCCTATTGACAAAGAAGAATTCATGAAACATCTGATACAAGGAACATAACTGGAAATAATGGCACACCAAACCTAGCAACCTTCTAGTGCTATAGAAGAATAAAAAAAAGATAATAATAATAATAATAATAAATAATAAGAATAATAATAATAAATAAATAAATAAAATAAAATAAAACTGTTTGCTAGTGAAAACCAGGAAACTGGCGCAAAGCAAACAAGAATTCATAGAGGAAAACCAACATGTTTTGGACTATATGAATTCACTTCCTTGTTCTATTTTTATCACAACTTTTATTTGCAGGATATCCTCCACACAAGCATGACTTGAGGACAAGTCAGATATCAAGCAAGGGGGAAGGTCGCACAAGAAATTTAGTTGTGCAGCTGAATTGATGACAAAACTTGTATTGTTCACAGTTGGGACCTGAAACAATGATAGATGGACCCGAAATATTAGCAGAAGCAAGTATATATTGCATAAAAATGTGCATGACAGTTGGGACCTGAGTTATGAAAACATTGCAGAGGGACTTAAACAACAACCAACAATTCAAGAACTAGAATCAATGAAGAATGTAGAATAGGAAGCAGGAATAAATTCTATCTTTCAATATATCTAAGACATTTGATCAAAAGACTTCATCCAACTTGTAAAGAACAGTAGACATCATCCAATATTATCAGGGAAGTACAAGTATAGTAAGTACACAATTTTGCTCTTGTGAATTCAATTTTTTTATAGAAATTTTTAGTATTTGTTAAATTGAGATTAGTACCTAAAGTATATATTTTCCATTCTCTCCACCCATTAACCTAAGTATCATATACTATAACCCTTAACCATAACCTTGTATATCTTATATTCATGACCTTAAGCCTATACCCCTAAGTATTTTTCCTCAAAAGCAAAAAGGGATCAAAAGGGTGCAACATGATGGTACCTACACAAACAATCCAAACATTAAACATGGAGATAATTTTAAACATGACCTAGGTGGTCATTTTAAAATTATGAGAAATTATTTCTAAGGGAAATACATGCACATTTTTGAAAGGACAAAAGAAAGGTAATAAAACATTATATGTGCATTTTGAATAAAAACACAACAAATAAATGTATTGAATACCATATGCATTGTATTAAACATAATATTTTTGCGCATAATGAAAGTGGCAAACAAGGATATGATGTTAGGTGGGCTTGCAGTAATATAATTGCATAGTATGGCAGAGTAATAGGATGTTAGGTGGGCTTGCAATAATATGATTCTATAGTATGGTGCAGACAACAGGGTTCATGTGTTTGAAATCGTGGATGTGGCATGAACGAAAACGGAGTAGTGATGTGGTGGCAGGGTTGTAAAATGATATCATTAAATTGCAAGGCTGCTACGTTGAAATAATTCAATGGAGGATGTGTTTCCGGGGCCGTAAACTGTATGAAAGGATATCCACGACCCACATGCAAACAAGCCCGAACTTGAATCATGGAAACAAGACCAACACTCAAGCATTAGCCAATAAGACATGCTTACGGCTTACTCAGCCAGAGCACAGTAAAATAATGTTGAAACGGTTAAGAAAAATTAAAACCAAAACCACTGTGCATCTCAAAACCATTCTGTTGATTTCTTAAACGCATTTGTATGACATCATTGCCCTTAAGAGCTCAGGAGAATAGTGGCGGAAGCGCTGAAAATTTTGACAGAAGAAGCGAGGGAAAAACATAATTGAGCCTATGGAGAGATAAGTAGGAAAATTCACGCAGATAGCGCAAGTCAATTACCCAGAATCTCGGGAAATTTCAGGTAAGAGAAAGATTTGATTTGCCTCTATAAGATTACAAAGGTGAAGTCGGGATTACAATCACCGAATTTTGGCTAGAACTGCCTGTCATTTAAATGTTTATATGTCTGTTTATGCCACCAGTCAGCACGCTAAGGCATTGAAACGAAGCTTTAGGAGATATGGGTAATGAGGAGCGCCATTAAACAACCCATGAGTCTAGCAAATAGCCAGGTAAATGCCAAAAACTCACCATGATTCCAGAAAATTATAAATGCAAGGTTTAGATAAACCAACAGTGAAGTTAATGGAACGAAGAATAAATGACCATGCATTACCAAAAAAGGGTATGTTCATAAGTGTAATCGCATAAACTAAGGTCTTGAATGAAGCACGTAATTTGTGTAAAACAAATAGTTGATTACACCTGTGCGGATAATAAGGCAATTCGACCACATCTCAGTTTGATGCATGCAAAATGTGTAGATAAAATAGAGTATTTTGATTGTATTGCATGTGTTTTTTTTTACACAAATAGAGCAGGGGTTGTATATTGCAGGAACAGAGGAGTTTTTTTTATAGTGTTGTTACAACCAGGGCAGAGTTGAAACCTATTTTTGTTTTCCTTTCATACATCGCTGAAGATTAGGCTTGCATGATGAATTATACAAAAAAAATGCCTTGAGAATACATTTAGAAATACAAAATTATGACATGATTATTTTGTTTTCTTATGTATTTCTTTTCAAAAACAGAGTATAGTTTCTTCACAGAGATATATAAGGCAGAATGTTTGAATGTCTGGACACAACAGGGGATTAAAAGAGAAACTGTGTTGCTGCAAAAAGAAAAGAACAGAGGCCCAAGTAGATTGAATTAAGTTTGTTGAATAAGACAGGTAAGCTTCTCTGACTTCAAAATTTTATTTTACAAAATAAAATTTGTAGATTGTCATTATAAAAGATGAAGATAATGACAGCAGAGGCATACATTCAATGGTTTTAAGAAACAATGACAACAAGGATAGAGTCGAAGTTTCAAATAGAAAACTGGAAAAAAGAGACCATAGAGAAGCTATACCAAGCGGGACTGATAGGATTCTTGCAGAGATTTAGTGGCCAAAGTGAGGAGGTAACAAGGGAGTTCATAAACAATTATAGCCAAGAACAAACAAGGGTAGGAAATGTTATAATTCCCGTGACTCAAGAATTCCTTTCACAAGCACTAGACCTCCCTATGATAAGCGGGAATTATCATAAAGGCTTGCATTTCAAGGAGAAAGCATGGACTTTCTTCGTTCAAAAGCACAGAAAAGGAACCTTTGATAGAACCAAGGGTATACGAAGGGAATGGTTCAATGAACCATAAAGCGAATTGGTTCTAGTTATACAAAAATTTCTTACATGTGATAGGGGATATAGTGTTTCCCATCTATATCACATCCGACTCCTATAGCACATTAATGGGGAAGATAAGATTAATCTGCCATACTTTCTCTTTAGAAGCCTCCTAAAGATGATAGAGTCAGTAAAACATGAACACAAGCCCAGGAAGCACAAATTTATCACCAGGGGTTGATAAAAATCTTGGTTGAATAGATCACAAGGGATGATTTGGAGGGAGTTCATGAGTAAAAACCAGTTCAATGAACAGATCAATGAGGGACAGAACAAGGTAGAGCAAGAAACCAGGGGGATGATGAGCTTACCCTTGTATCCCAGAACTAGAGCCAAAAATAAAAATAATACAACCATGCAAGAAAACAAAGTGTCCATCATGTCCATTCCTAGGAGATTTAGAAATAAAAGTCCAACTGAGATAAATAGCAAAGCAAAAGAAGTTCAGATAGTAGACACATGTTCAATGGGAAAATAGGTAGAGGATGATATTGAACAGGAAGCATTGGAGAGAGATTCTTATTATGATGATGTAGTAGCAGCATCATTAATCAAAACTACACAAGAGCTTGAAAAATAAATAAACTTGGGCAAAATCGGGAGTTAATAGACCAACTAGAAATCAGTAAAATCTTGGAAAAACATTTGAAAGAAGAAAACTAAGCAAGAAAAAATAATAATTATAGATTGGTCAAAGAAAATGAAAGATTAAATGAAGAAATAGGAAGATTGAAAAGAAAGAATAATCTGTTCTCCAAACAGACATTCAAATGGCTAAAAGAGAAGAACATGTGGAAGGCTAAGTATAAGAAGCAGAAAGTTAAGGCCACTTTATACAGAGAAGGACATGATTCAGGTATACACTATTTGATAAAGGCAGTATAGCAGGAAGCATCTACAGGAACTGCATCTACAACAAGGATAGAAGATCAAAAAGGAATAAGCAAGCATGAGGACATGCTTGATGATCAGTAAGGGAAAGATGTTGGCCCTCGATTTTGGTCTTATTTTTGCTAAAGGAAACTTACTTAATCCATATATTTTCCATCCATTTTCCACTATAACCATCCCATTTTGATGTATTTCATGTCCATTCAGGTATTTAATTTTAATTTTTCAAATTCTAAAGTCTTTATGAAAATTTGATTTCAAGTGCAAATATTGACAGATTCAGAAATTCCTGTAATAGCTATATGGATGACATGTTTGCAGGACACTTGGGCATGATTTTGATGCATGGATAGACAACTTGGGAACCAGGACTGAGCCAGCTCTACTTGTTTTGATCAGAACAACCTTTATTAGGTCCATTTAGTGCTGGTCAACCATGACTAGTCACTCAGAAAATCCATAGAAATAGAGTAGTTTTGAGATTTTATGGGATTGACCATATTTCTTGGGATGGGATTGATGTATTCAACTTAGATAGATGAATATGAGTAGATATGTTTGTTAGAAAGATTATAGATCATTTTTTTTCACAAAAATTCTATTTAAATCCAAGACTTTGATGGCTTAAGTGGTGACTTTTGTATAATTTCATGCTGAGACATTTCGGAGTTAAAAGTTGATTTGAAGAACTAGTTCTACTACTCTTTTGCTATTAAATAATTTGGATGTGTGACTGAATTTTAAGCTTCTGATATCAATCTTTAAGTGTGCAAAGCAAGGGTGGAGGGCCCCCATTCCAAGCTAAGTACACTTCTTTGTTTAGACTAGTTTAATTTTCCATAATCTGGTTATTGTAGAACTTGTTTACATGCTTTGTTTTAGATTGGTTTATTGTTAATGTGTGATGATTGATTTCATTAGATCTTAGTTTATTCATCACTTTAGTAAGTTGGAAAAAAAAATTGTTAAGTTGAGCACTCCTTCTGTTAATTTGGTGAATTGTAACGAGTTTTCCTTGATTACATGCAATCAATTTTCTTATGTATATTTAGTTTTCAATTGATAGCATTATGTTGAATGAATTATGATGGAAAATATCAAAGGTCTCTTAAGTTAGGAGCCTCCTTTCATTAATGATTTGTCCATCTTAAGCTATAAATATATAATTTTTGTTCATCGAGTAACAATTGAGAAAGAATTGAAGCTCTTAGGTTAAGATCCATTTCAGCTTTCCCTCTTTACAAAGTGAATTGGAATTGTTAATAGATTATATTTGTAATATGCACTTCTTTAGTTTTTGAAAAACTTGTCTTTCAAGCTTGATTACATCTGATATTCATATATAGTTGACTTGCCTTCAAGTATTACCAACCCAGATTGATGAAGAATATCTGTGCTAATTTGTGTGAATAGATTAGCTTAACACGCATCTGTCATGTCTGAACTAAGGCCAAAGACTACTATTAGTTTTTCATCTTGTAGAATTATGACATCACCTTCAGCATCAACCAAGGTATTGTGAATCCATTTTGTCACTTGGATTTTGTAACCAGAGTTTTTAGAAAGTTCTGATAGTGGAATTGGGATCTTAACCCTCTCTAATTCTTTTTCAACATTAAATGCAGTCAAAATATTTTTACCAGCTTGGGTAGTATCATTTGATTGATCTAATGGCTGAATAAGAGTTGTTTGAGCTTCAACAGTTTTGGTACGTGGTTCAATCACTGGAGCTTCCTTTGGAGGTCTCCCAAGACCAGGCCTAGGCCTAAGACCATACCTTTTGTTTAATTCTGCAATTAAAAATTTAGAAAAAGCTTAATATTTAGATACCTGTGTAGCTTCTTGATCCTCTTGAACCTGATTCTGTTATGAGAGAGGAATGATGGATGTTTGATTGGAAGAAGAATCCATACTGTTAATATCTTCAGTAATTGTCATAGTATTATCATCAGGTTGTTGTTCATCTATTAATAGAGGAGTAGGAACCTGTTGATCATTGGTAGGTCTCTGAAGAATTTGTAGGGATTGGTTTCTTTTATACTAACTTTGATTTTGGTTTTGAGGTCTAGCAATTGTTTGTTATATGGTCCTAGGTTGGGTCTCAATCTTTGAAATCCTATTTGATAGGTTTCTAAGAAGAGATGTTATTTCATATATTTTTGAGTCTTCTGATTTAGTCTTAGAGGAACTAGAGGCTTCTTGAATAGATTTGAGTTTTCTTTCGGCCTTTTCTTCCTTAAGTTTTAAAGAAGTTGAGGCTGCCCTATTTGCTTCTACTTCTATAGATTTGTTTGCATATCTTCAAGAGTTCTTGAATGTCTCTCATGTAGCATAACAGAAAAGTCATCATCGAAAGCTTTAGAAAATCTAGACTTAGTTGCTGCTACAAGAGGCTTACAATCAGCAGGCATTTTGTGATAGAGTTTGTTGAATCTCTTGATGAAATCTGAAATTGGTTCACCAAAGTTCCTTTTAAGCTCTTCAAATTTTGTTAGGAAGTAAAGAGGATCCTTTTTGACACTCCACTAATTTTAAAATCTGGTTGTAAGCTCTTCCCAATTTCTAATGGTAGTTGCTAATAACTGCCTAAGCCAAGTCCTCACATTTCCTTCAAGTGACTATACAAACAATCTCATATAAACATTCTCTTGCTCAATATTCATATTGTCTGCAAAATATATGAAATCTTGAAGATGGTCCTCAGCTGAGGGACTAGTTTTTCCATTGTACTTGGGGAGGTATTTTAAATACCCAGGTGGGAATGCATCAAGGTTATTAGGTAAGACTAAGGTAGCATATCTAGCATGTACAATAGGTCAGAAAGCCACAATAGTAGGTATTGTATGAGGTGCTTGAGGTGTATGAGGTTGTCCAGGTGGAGTATGAGGTTTTTGTGTGGATGTAGAGGATGAAGAAGAAGTAGAGGAAGAAAATGGTGATTTAGGAGTTGATGAAACTAGTTGGAGGTGAAGGAGGAGGCGATCTCATGAAAGACTTCAAAGGAGTCCTAAGAACTAACTTTGGGACCTGTAAAGGAATACCTTCTTTTGTTTCAAAGAGAGGATTGGAATATATAGAAAAGGTCTCCTCATATTGTTTGGAAGAAGAAGCTTCAGGTTGATCAAAAATGGAAGGAAAATGATAGGTGGTAGCGGATATGAAATCTATGAGTTTATATTATGGTAGATTGACACCTAACTCAGATTTAGTTTTAGTTGATCCTAGAGGTAGTGTGGGTATTGGATGAGATTATAATGAATTAATAAGGTATGCTGACTTAAAATCAACTCCTCTATTTAGAAGTTCAGCAACCCTAGGTGATAAATGGGAGTAATCAGGATCATATGGGATATTACTATAGGGTTCAAATGATTCTACTTCTTCAGATTGTAGGACTGAAGAGGAAGAAGAAGATGATCAGTGGTGTTTCCTTTTAGAACTGGCTTTTTCTCAGAAGCCTTCCAGGATTTGACAGAGGTTTAACTATGTCAAAATTTGAACGAGATCTGGTATGTTTATAAGGTGCCAGGTTGGGAGTCTGGAGTCGCCAAGGTGAATGATTTTAACCTTTCTAGACCTTTAATCACCTTTAAAGGAAAATAATGAAAGAATATTGTTGTCCCAAGGGAAACTTTAATGAAATTCGAATCCCTGACAACGGCGCCAGTTTGATGTTGTACCTCTGAGATAGTAGTAGATCAAGCTACCAATGCCAGAGCATCTAAAATAATTGTTTTGGGGATTTTAGGTTTTAGTTTTGGAAGACCAATGAATGAAGACAGATGTAGAATTGAAGTAATTAATCCTTTAAGGTATATTAATACTTCAACAAAGGGCTGCTATAAAGCATTACACAGTGATATAGATCAAAATAGTGGTGAGTAGAAGACAACAAAAAAATGTGATTATCACAGTTTCCAGACTGTAAAACAGAACAATCATAAGTAGGGAAACCTTCTGAACTATGTTCAAAAGGTTCAAGGCAGTATACTTAAGCTTACACAAGATGCTGTTGATTTATTGATTAGAGGGGATTAGCTACAGAGATAGTTGCATTAATCTAATCTCTTTAATAAATGATCACTTTGGGAGCTTATAGGAATAAATTGAAACTCTAAATGTTCCTACCTAGATATCTCTATAAGTCATAAGCATATGAAGAAATAACATAATGATTGAAAACTGGAAAAGCTTACAGGATAACTCAAAACTATGCAAAACCAGATTTAGAATCCTCTGCTTTGTATTAAGGTTCTAGAAAGACTGAGTACATCAAGTGTCTACAAAAGCTTCTTTCAAAGGTGGCTTCCAAGTTCAAAGTAGAACTAACAGTCGAGACTTTACAAAAAATGAACTATGAATCTTCAACTCTGAACCATTTACAACTCTAGAAAAGAGTTATTTATACAGTAATGAAATTCAGGAAATGATCCTGAAACAGATTAAGATTTTTAGGAAAAGAAAGATCTTCATGGCAAGAAGGTAGGGGCAGCTGTTTGAGCTGTCTCTTGATGTCCCCTTTAATCAGGCTCTGCTGGCTTTTTGTAGGATATTTTTGCCCTTTACGCTGATTGACTGTTTGTATCCTTCACACTGGTTGATTCCTTTAGTTAAATATTTTATCTGACATTATTTTAAACTATGTGAATATTCTTTGACATGGCTGAGTGACCTTTATTGTGCTTTCCAGTTTTTACTATATTTTTACAGTAAATCACTCATATTTGTCTTCAAACTGTTATGGAAGCTTTGGTTTAGAAGTCTGAAACAACAGTCTTCTTACCTGCAAAACACATAAACTGTTAAGAAAAACTCAGGTGGCAGAGAAGGTCTTCATTGGCTTCGAAAGGCTTATCAGAAGGAGTACAGGGCATATCAGAGGGTGAAACCATGATTTAATGGCCGCAAAGGCATTATGGAGGCTGCGCTTTGTAAATTAGACAAAACATAGCAAAAATGGTCTTTTTATACGTTTAATGGAGAAATAGTTAACATTTTAACTATCGGGCGAAGGTGAACAGTAGTGGAGCAAAGAAAGGAATACAGAGGGATTAATCATGGCAGGAATAGCTTAATTATGTGTTAAAATAGATATTAGCATTAAATTAAGGCTTTTCAGGTCATTTCTTTGTTTAAATTGAAAAATGATTTAACACAGAAAATCTTTGCAAAACGCAATATGCGGACTTGAAAATGTATGAATTGGAGCAGATGATGATATCGGGTCCAGGTCTTATTCTTATATCGCAATCACAGTATGGCGGGGAGTAATGGTTTTGGTTGGGACTTGCAACAAGAAGCGGATGCGGTGTTGCATTAAAATGTAATATATATATATGGTTGAGTCCGGGTCTATTGAAATCAAAGATCGGATATCGCAAAGGCAAAGGATGTATACATTGAATGGGACTTGCGATGAGAACAGTTGTGATATAGAGATAGACTATAATATATATGTGGTCGGGTCTGTCGTGCATTGCTTATTGCAATTCTGAGGATATATGTAATAGCGGGACTTTGCGATGGAGGCGGATACGATATGGGATTGCATTGTGATATATATAGCATCGAGTCTAGGCTTCCCATTACATATCGCAATGCAAGGGTGTATGCATGTTTAAAGGGTTCTTCGATCCGACGATGCAATATTTGTATATATCATAGTTTTATTAATAAAACAAAGGTACATGGATGTTAAAAGGCATGTCGTCCCGCCGATGTGATATTTGTATAGAATACTCTAGCGAAAACTCTGAATCATAAGAAGTCGAGCAAGAAAGAAACAACTCTCAAGACAAGCAGGGAGAAAGCCCCGCCCAACAAAAAAAATGTGAACTCGACGACACCTCAAGCATAAACAGTTATGAGGATTCGAATATTGCACAAAATAAATCTTCATTTAACAACAAACTAGATCTCCTAGGCCAAACGTCTTCTCCGACTATCTTCAAAAGGATGAACACAATAGATCGCGAAGCTAAGACACCAATCTCCTAATAACCAGAAGAGATGAAGGAGATGCAAGATAAAGGAAGTTGGAAGACCGTAGAGAAAAAAAAGAAAGCTACAACACCAATCTCACCAAAAAAGACGAGGAGCCAAACAATTAAAAACTAAGAAAATTATAGGTCTGATAGACTAATTTGGTCTCAGTGGACGTTAACCACTATCATCATCTTCATCATCATCAGAATACATAGTTTTATTAATAAAACTAAGGGTTTTCGGGGTATTATATAAATGGAGTTATATTATACGGGAAAAGGAAAATATTAAGGGTTTAATACATTAAGTTAGTGTTAATATGGAATATGAGCAGGAAAATATATGAAATATAAGGGGAAAAGGGGAATAACACCAAGTATAATTATTTTTATGAGTTTTTGCTTTTAATATATGCATTAATACTTAGGGAAAACATCATTTGTGAGTTTTTTGTGTAAAATGGGATTTTACATGGTAAAAGGGATTTTTTTCATGGTTAAAGGGATTTTACATGGTGCTTTTACTTTTCCTAGGTCAAAAGGGTTTTTACCATAGGAAAAGGGCTTTTTATGGAAATGAATGAATATGAATGTATGAAGGAGAAATTAGTAAATATATGAATGAATGGAGATGAATGGGAAGTTAATTTACTTGATCAAGTAGACCTTCATTTGTCTTGTATATTTCCCTCATGAGAATACAAACAAGATAAATATACATTTTGTCCAGTCAATAATAAACTGTTGCAACCTTTCTCTACTTACCCTTTGCTTATCCTATCATTTTTTCTTCACTTAATGGGTGCATTTAAGCTAGCAAATCCTTATCCTTTCTTCTTATTTAACAAAAACAAACTATCTAAATCTACCCTTATAACTTCCAAGGGCTCAGGGCTCAGATTAAACTGATGAGCACCTTATTATTCTCTACCTAACTACTGATCTGCCAAGATTAAACAATTTGGCCAGATCTTTATTCTCTAACTATAACATCAAATTTAAAGCATGAAGCAGTCAAGATTAAACAGTTTGACTATCATGGTTTGTGGCATTTAAAAACACGTTGCACACAACCATTATTTTGCAAAAATAGAGTAGTGGCAATTAGACTTGCTCACTTTCAAAGTTTATTTGTTTTATTTTCTTTCTAACATTTTCTTTTGCCTTGATTTTTCAGAGCATCTAACCTAACATTTTTTTTGATATGGACATTATCATCAATAATATATTTTTTCACTAGGATTTTATTCACTACGTTATGTCCATATCCTTACTTAACATTTTTTAAATGTTCTATCTAATCAAAACCAAAAAATGCTACAACACAATCCATTAAGAAAAGGTTTAGTTAACAAAGCATCTCGTGTTTAAACTTCATCGAGTTGTGAAGCATGCTGGAAGCATGCTGGAGCAGACATCTAATTTAGAAAAAAAAACATTGTTAAAAATTTTAATATTACACTTTACAAGTTTTTTAACATAGATTTTCTGCAAGTAAAAGTGTATCAATTGATCAATGTCAATAATACATGAAGTTGATACCAAATCAATGATTAAAAAATACTTAAATTAAAATATTAAAATATATCCACTTCTTATTAATTTTAAGAGTTTATTTTGAAGTGTAAGTATTTAAATTGATGTCATGTCATGGGCTTTGACATTGTAGTAATCTTGCTAGTAATTTCAATATTATACTACTATGTCACTAATTTCAATATTATATCTTGTAACCTTTCTTACACATTTTGTTGTGTAAGGAAAAGTTTTTTATCCCTCTATATGACCTAAAAGCTGATATTCCAAGTCCATGAGTTAGTGATAAAAAAAAGGCATGAATTAAGATGTGATACTTATATTTTTTTTATTATCTATGTATAAGTTAGGTACAAAGAATAGTCTCTAAAATGAAATACCAAGTCCATAAGTTAGTGATAAAAAAGAGCATGAGCTAATATGCCATAATTATATTTCTTTGTCGATGTATAATATAGCTACAAAGAATAGTCTCTAAAACGAAATACCAAGTCCATGAGTTAGTGATAAAAAAAGAGCAAGAGTTAAGATGTGATGCTTGTATTTCTTTGTCAATGTATAAGTTAGCTACAAAGAGTAGTCTCTAAGGTTATGACATCCTTCCTATCTCTAGTGTTAACATTGTTAATAGTTTCAATAGCATATGCTATGATTCCTCTTGCTTAGAATGTTTATGTTGGAAGAGTTGTTTCGTTAGTGATAAAAAGAAAACATGAGTTAAGATGTGATACTTATATTTCTTTGTCAATGTATAAGATAGCTACAAAGAATAGTCTCTAAAATGAAATACCAAGTCAATGAGTTAGTGATAAAATAAGAACATGAGTAAATATGTGGTTCTTATATTTCTTTTTCAATGTATAAGTTAGTTACAAAGAGTAGTCTCTAAGATTATGACATCCTTCCTAGCTCTAGTGTTGAAATTGTTAATAGTTTCAATATCATATGTTTTGATCCCTCTTGCTTAGAATGTCTATGTTGGGAAAATTGTTTCAAAATTTGAATGTGAGTAATGGATGGAAATTGACAACAAATCAATGGAATTAGTGCCCAAAAAGTATGAATTAAGTTGTGAAAATATCTCTATCTTTTCTGTCAATCCAAAAATTGGTTTTAGGGTGTGAATTGTTAGGTAATCTGATAGCATCCTCCCTCATTCAATACTAATTTTCCCTAAGAATTTGAATATCACACCATGTGAAAACCCCCCTATTTGTTTTGTTGTGTAGGTAAAGCACTTCAACACTCGCATGCAACTAATGCATGGAATGCATACCAAGTAAATGTAGTTGGTGATCAACAAGGGGGGTGCATTAAGGTGTGTAATAAGCATCCTCCCTCACTTTAATAATAACACCATGGATAATTTCAGTATCATACCTTACAAACACATGGTATGTTGTGCAAGAAAAGTATTTCAACCCCCAAATGCAGCTAATGCACGGAGTTCATACCAAGTTAATGTAATCAAGGATTAAAAAGAGTGCAACTTAAGGCATCACAATATCTATGTCTCTCTATTAATCCAAAAGTTGGTTGTGAGGATCTAATGGTATTTAACACCATTAACAGATTCACTATAATAAATCATGAACCCTCATGCATAGTATGTTGTGTATTTTCAACTCTTGTGTGTAACTAACACACAAAGTTAATACTAAGTTATTGTAATTAAATCTAAGTAGATTAATAAATGAAATTGTCGTGTAAAAATGCTCCCTTTCCCATAAATAAGAGATTTCCATACACCAAATTGGTGTCCAACTAAGTTGTGATCTTAAAACTAGATATTGTTGTTGTTATAAATTTTTTATCAACAAAAGCACTATTAAGGCATTTAAATACTTCTAACTTTAGAAAATTCAAAGTTGTTTTTAAGCTACAAAGCCCTTGAATTGATATGACACCCTCCCTCACTCCATTGTTAACATCTCCAATTTCAACATGGACTTGCCTAAGCACCAATGATTTTCTTATCAGAATCCAACATATTTGTTTTTCATTTTTTTCAAAATTGGGAGTGTTTGAATCATTTTTTTAATGGTGGAAATGGATTCAAAACCCTCAATAATCCCTAGAGTACCAAAATTTTTGAAGTTTGATAGTTATAACCTAGTTTTCCGAAAATTTCCATTAGGTTTTGTCAAAATCGTGCCGAAAAAACCATTCTTTTCCTGACAAAAGTGTTGTCTGTTTAGACTAGTCTATTTCAATCTTATATAGACTTGCCAATTTTCATACATAATATTTCATGTAAATAAATACTTTACAATCTATAACAAATGCACTTAAGTGATACCAAACAAAAGTAATTAATAATCAATCAAAACATGAAAACATTTTATTTTTTTAGAACTCTCAAATTAGATATTTGAATCCAAGTTATTAAATTAATATGTCAACAATTTATTTCATTTCAATACTAAAATCATTTATCATTTTTATTTTATTACATATGTACTTTATCTTAAATTTCGATTGGAAAATATTTATTGTAAAATTGGAAAATATTTACTATAAAACTAATTTTTATGATTTTTAAATTATAAAATTTATATAAAAATTATTGGAAAACTTAATTTTTTAAAGTACAAAAATAAAATATTTCAAATTAATATGTGCTCTACTAGGGTTTTGGATGGCAAGTTCTGAATTTTTCTATTAGGTCAGATCTCCACCTTTTCTTGGCATCTCCATCTCATCAACGGATCCTGACAAGCTACATGAGTGTCCCTACAGGGAGGGGAGAGATGCCCTCCTACCAAAGTGTGGCTGCAGGTGAATCTAGTAGCAAAGACAACACCCCAACAACAAATCATCAAGGAGCCTACCCTAATTATGGACCAGTAATGGGAGCTCAGTGGCAGGCTTGGCTCAGAGGACAATGCCTTCCTAGGGAAAATAAGAAACTGAAATTTGTGATCCCCTCTAACAAATTTTAGAACTATTGCAAATTCATGAAGGACCATGCCCTGATCTATAAGTTTATTGGAATTTTTCCTTCAGAAAGATATCTAATCAAGTGGATCTAGTTAAAATGGAAACTGAAAGGTCATATCGACTTAAAATTGGGAGCCAAGGGTTTTTTTACAATCATTGTTACTAGCTTGGAGGATAAGGAGAGAATCTTTGAAAAATGGCCCCTATTTCTATTACAATGTTGGTATATTCATGCGATACTAGGAAGAATGTTACAATCCAAATCAGGAACACTTTATGGTTTCCCTGGTTTTGGTTCGACTTGTAGCTCTACCAGTTGATTTTTGGGATCCAAAATTTTTGGAAGGGATAGGTAACTCCATCAGAACATTTGTCAAAGTAGCAGATGCAACTTGTTGTGGGAGATATACATCATATGCCTGAATATGTGTTTATATGAATATCATAGAGCCTTTCCCTGAATCTGTGGAGCTTGAACACTAGGATGAGGTCTGGGAACAACCACTAGATTATAAACACATCCACTTTAGTTGTAAAAGGTGCCATGAACATGGACACTTGTATAAATCCTGCCCCTTGAATCAAATGGATTCGGTGGAAATAAAACTTTCCAATTAATCGGCGTAGTCACAAGATGACAATGAAGGTTTCCAAGAAGTTTCTTACAGGAAACAAAATTCAAAATCACCTCAGTTAAACCTTCCTACTCAACCAAGGAAGAACCAAGAGAACCATAATAGATTCAAAGTTTTTCAGGAAGTGGGTGAAATCTCAAAGGCACTCGATCAATAGAAAGAAATCGTGAATGTCAGGGCCTGCTAAAGTATACCCTAAAGCCTAAGTGAAAAGATCAAGAAGAACCCTCGGATAATGAAGAACATGAATCACCCACAAATCAAATCAACATGAAGATAGATGGATCAAAGGAAGATCTGGGTACAAATAAATAAGTGCTAAAGAGGTTGTTGAATGAATGGCGAAATTCAGATGAGAGATTCATACCGAAAGATCAAAAGAAGTTGTATCGATAAACATTCCAACAATACCAAGCCAAGCAAAGATAAAAACCGCTAGATCCACCTGACCCTCCTGGCTCCCAGATGGGTAGTAACATGGATCATGGAGGACAAAGCATAAGAGGCAAGAAATAGGGCCAAAAGGATTTGTAGGAGTCAATACAAATGATTGGAGACCTGTTGGTGAACTCAGGATGGGTGGTGCCACTCTCAACAGTTTTCCACTAGATCAACAAATCTTTTTGGATTTAAGACCTCTGTGGTTTATTTCTTTTGACTTTGTTACCAGAGAATCCACAGTAAGAACCATTTTCTGTCAACGTTTCAAATCCCAATCGGGATCCATCATCAGGACAACATGAATGCTTGATAGAAGAAGAGCTTAATGGAGAGATTAAATAGTAATGAGGAGGGTAAATTGAGATGAATGTTGGCCCTATTTTTTGAATAATAATTTTTTATTAATAATAGAAGAGAGTAATTGAGAGGAATCTCAGCTCTTTCTTTTTTGAATAATAATTTTGATTAATTAATGATGAGCTAATTAATTGATTTTAATTAATTTTTAATAATCATGATTTATAATAATAATTAATGATAATAGTAATAGCTATTATCATAATTACTATTGTAAATGGTTAATTATGTGCTAATTATTATTATTATTATACTTAGATTAATATAGTGGGTTTACTAACTTACTAAGATTAGAAAGAGGGGTGGGGCGAGAGGTAATTTTCCACAGAATGCTAGACTTGAGAAGTATTGGTGACCTTAATTTCTCTAATTAGGGGAAGCCAGTTTCCACTAATCTACATACCATTGTCTCTATTGAGATTATGCGGGTGTTTTATAATCTCAAGAGCTTCTCTAATCTTTCACCTATGATGTTGTTCTTCCCTAGCGATAATTGAGGCGCTTTCCAAGCAGACATGGTGTTTAGTTTTTTAGGAGTGCTCTGCCAGGGCCGAAGTACGAGACCTTTCATTCTTAATATCAGCACCATTTTCCTTGAGTCTGGTCGACAAGGAGCGACATGTTTCACCAATGTAGCTTTTACCACATGAGCAATCTATTTTATAGACTCCCTTAAGTTGATGTCTATCAATACTATCCTTGACAGATCTCATACCTTGCCTAATGGTTCCAGGTGCTGAGAATTGAGTGTTTATGTTTTTCTTCCTCAGGATTTTAGCAATCTTATCTGTAACTCCATGAATATAAGGTAGAAATACCCTACCACATTGAGGTTGGTCTTGAGCCTTAGGTTCATGAGATAACATCCTTTTCTCGGCTTTCTCTATGGCTCTTTTAACCTCATTTTCTTTGTAGCCTATACTCTTAAAGGTTGAGACCAAATGCTTCTTTTCTTCATTCAGATGCTCAGCGTCAGAAATTCAAAGGGCCCTGATAGCAAGAGTGTTTACAAAACCAAATTTCTGGGCTGGGTGATGGTGGGAATCAACGTGGAGGTAGCTTTCTATGTGGGTTGACTTCCTGAAAACCTTATGCCCTAGGGAGCCATCCTCTTTCCTGATGATGAGAACGTCTAAAAATGGGATGCTCATGTTTTCTTCAAGCTCCATAGTAAATTTTATTTCTGAAGAGATGGAATTTAGGTGAATAAAAAACTTGTCAAGCTCTGTTTTACCATGTGTCAATTTTATATTGGTATCATCGACGAATAGCCTCCACCATGCTGGCTTCAAAGGGTAAGATTCCAGGGCCTTCTTTTCAAAGTATTCCATGTATAAGTTGGCCACGATTGGTGAAAGGGGTGATCCCATTGCCACTCTAAGAACCTCAAGACCAACCTTAATGTGGTAGGGTATTTCTACCTTATATTCATGGAGTTCTAAATAAGATTGCTAAAATCCTGAGGAAGAAAAACATAAACACACAATTCTCAGCACTTGGAACCATTAGGCAAGGTATGAGATCTGTCAAGGATAGTATTGATAGACATCAACTTAAGGGAGTCTATAAAATAGATTGCTCATGTGGTAAAAGCTACATTGGTGAAACAGGTCGCTCCCTGCAGACCAGACCCAAGGAACATGGTGCTGATATTAAGAATGAAAGATCTCGTACTTCGGCCCTAGAAGAGCACTCCGAAAAAACTAAACACCATGTCTGCTTGGAAAGCACCTCAATTATCACTAGGGAAGAACAACATCATAGGTGAAAGATTAGAGAAGCTCTTGAGATTATAAAACACCCGCATAATCTCAATAGAGACAATGGTATGGAGATTAGTGGAAACTGGCTTCCCCTAATCAAAGAAATTAAGGTCACCAATACTTCTCAGGTCTCGCACTTTGTGGAAAATTACCTCTCGCCCCGCCTCTATTTCTAATCTTAGTAAGTTAGGAACCTCGCTATATTAATCTAAGTATAATAATAATAATTAGCACATAATTAATCATTTACAATAGTAATTATGATAATAGCTATTACTATTATCATTAACTATTATTATAAATCATGATTATTAAAAATTAATTAAAATCTATTAATTAGTTAAACTAATTATAAAATTGAACATTTACTATTTTAATTATTAATATTAATTATTAGGTCTTGATATTAATTATCAATTATTATTACTAATAATTATTAATTATTAACTATTTATATTGATTCTTAATATTATAATATCAATTTTAATATAATAATTATTATTATCACCAATCATTTTAATAATTTAATATTAATACATTACACTTAATAATCCTAATAATATTCATGAAAATACCAAAATTACTAATAATATTTCTATTTTATAAACAAACATATAAAAATTATATTAACATATATTATTATTTATATATTAAATATTAATATTATAATTGTTAATTTAAATACTAATACAAATATACGGATGTATGTATTAATATTAATATGGATCAATACTAATTATTATTATTAATTATTATATTTTTTTTTTAAGTAAGCATAAATCTATTATGTAACATATGGTACAAAGAGTTCTAGGCATCAGAGTGCTGCCATACAGTCAGCAAGATATAAAAAATTGAGCCGCCCGCAAGGGGAAACCGGCCCGAGAAGCATTTGAAAGTTGCCTCGCAAGAGGAAAGCAACCTTGACTTAACAACAGTGAGCTAAAAATCTGAGCTGGCCACCAGGGGAAACCGACTCGTACACAGATTTAGGACGAATTTAACTACAAAGATCAGTTTAGACAAGCTAAGATACGTAGGCGACAAAACCAGCAAAATGCTCAAAAGACTAGACATGATAGCGAGAAAAAAAGCAGTAGCGCTAGAGTCCATAGTCACCCAAGGGCGATTCCTCTTCAATTTTGCACCACCATCCTTCTTTGTCATCAGGATCTAGATCTGGAACCCTTTGAGGAGCGGCATCCAACGCTTCACGCTCGCCTGCAGGCGTCCCGGTGGCCTGGAGTGGGCCAGAGCTGCTTTCACCTGCCAAGCGAGAGGGACCTTTGTCTACGAGCAGAGAAACAGGCAGTACAGAAGGAGAGGCCTGCGAGTTAAAAGGGGGCACAGAAGATGGGGGAGCAGGAATCACCTCGAGTATCTCTTTGAAAGAAACAGTAACCGTCGCAGTGACCAAGGGGCAGGAGGAGTTGCAATGGTAATGGAGGATAGTGGTGGAAGGATTTCGAATAGAGGTGCTGAAAGCAATCCGAGTTTCAAAGGAATGGTGAGAGGCGAAGGTATCATTCCGCAGGGAGAGAGGAAGGTGGCGAGCTTGACCATTGCCACAAAGACAATGAGGAGCTCTTTCACTAGGAATGTGAGAGGAGGATGAGTGAGAGGAAGGGGAAGGGAGCGACGACGCCTGGAGCCTCCCCTGTGGCATCTCAGACAATGCCTCAGCCTTGACATTGCAACAATCGTGAGAGAAGGTAGAATTGACAGAGGGTCCCAGCGGAGGAATGTGGGGCAGAAGCTGAACAGAGCAGGGAGGTGCCGAGCACAGAACGGGTTGTGCCAGTAATGGTAGCCAGGGATAAAACTAATGTAGGAGGCCAACGGGTAGCGCCTTCCAACAGTGGTGTGAAGGCTGTGCACTTCTACTTCCGGCGAAAAACGAGAACCTACAGGCAAGAGCTACCTCGACATGGAGACTGGTAGAGCACCACAATTCCAAATCAAAGCATCTGAATTCTCAACTAAGGATGGGGATGAAGGGGCCGGAGGCTTTGTATTGAAGCTCTTGGTGTCTCAGCCTCCCCACCGGCATAAATGTCGCGTAGGGTGAAGGCCCATCAACTTTATTGTTCCAGATGTGAGTAAATGCCTTCTGCAGGCAAACTAGTGGGCTTGCCACGCGCCCGCCTACCGGATCATAACCCTCATAATGTCATTGCCCACCTGCATTCGGGATATTATTATTATATAAGTAAATAATAATATTAATAATTAATATTGACAATTAATATAATAATATTCTTATACTTAATTTAAAAATAACCTATTATTAAAAAATAATTAATTAATTAAAACTTAATATTATTTTTAATTATGATAATGATCAACATAATAATAATTTATATTAATGTAAATCAATTAATTAGCTCATCATTAATTAATCAAAATTATTATTCAAAAAATAAAGAGCCGACATTCATTTGAATTTACACTCCTCATTACTATTTAATCTCTCCATTAAGCTCTTCTTTTGTCAAGCATTCAAGTTGTCCTGATGATGGATCCCGATTGGTATTTGAAATGTTGGTAGAAAATGGTTCTTACTGTGGATTCTCTGGTAACAAAGTCAACAAATCTTCTCAATGATAGTAATATCTTGTAATGTAAGATTCCTCAACAACTGAGACAAATAAATATATTTGAATGAATGTTTAAAGTAGGAAAAGTTTCCCCGGATGCGGGTGACTGACGCGGCGATTAACTTGACGGGACTGGGGTGGGGCGAGGCGGCTCGACACCTGCCCATCCTGTATGAGGTGTTAAATGCAAACGAGGGGAGGAGAGCCTGGCATGCGAGCCATTACATTCCCCCGTCAAGTGGTTCAGGCTCATTCTGTGCGTCCACTGTAATGGTTACCTCTGCTTCACACTGCTACCTGCAAGAGATGGCGGCTACCATCAATGTTGCAGTTATGAACGAGGATTTTCAAGGAAGGTCTGGCCAGTATAAGGATGGGCACGGCCCTGTGTTCGCAATGAAGCTTTGTGAGTTGTGGCTCTTGGCTCATCCCCTCGCCTCTGATCAACTCCTAGTTCTTTTTGTTGGTTCTAGGCCTTTGACGAGAATGTTGTGTCTAGCCTACATAGGGCAGCTCCAACGGCTCATCGCTTTCCATTGGAGGGTTCTGAGTATCACTCTAGAGGTTCTTGTGTTATTTTATCATCTCAGGGACTCTGTTCGGGTTTTTGGCTCTGATAGGCGGCTTCTGAGAATCTCATTTATAGCTTCTGGCCCCCTGTTCATCTGTTCTATCTTCTGCTCGACCTTTTAATGGTGTGGGTGGGAGATTGAGAAGAACAAGTCAAAGGTGGAGCGTAAACACCAGATTGCGCCTCGCATTCGAGATCTCTCACCTGGGTCCTCTTGTTGCTGGCCGGATCTCGGTTCCATTGTGCAACCTGTGTGTAATCCTTCTTCCGCCCCTTCTTTGATGGCTTGTCTTCGTCAGAGAATGGGGTGCCACAGAGGCCAACCCCGGCGCGTTCTAACGAACTCTACTTCGGACTCACCTGCCCCCACCAGTGAATTTTTCACGGGTCGCTATCCAAGCACCCGTAGTGGGCATGGGAGGCGTCACGTCTCTAGTCATTCTCGGGGGCCTCCATCTTCGACAGGGTATGCCATCTTCACTTTCAATAGATCTCTGCACCAGCCTTAGATAACCGCCCACATATCTGTGGTCTTCTATGAGACAACGCAAATGGAGGGCTCAAACACTCATACGGGAGGCTTGGGTGCAGCGGCTGGTCCTCCTCCTAAGATTCATCTTGGAATTGGAATGGCGCCACAACATGTTCGGGCTGACCCGGGTGGAAGCACGCAGGATACAGAGATGTTGCCTGTTGACCCCGGACCTTCTGTTTAGTTAGCCGCTCTTGTTGCTAATGAACCAGAATTCAGATGGTGTCGAATTATGGAGGAACAACCTGATGATTAGCCTGCTCTCATCAACGGTGGTCTATGTTTTTTGGTCATGTTTTTGGTTTACCTCTGGAAAGTTTACTAGGCTATGGACTTCCTCTGTTTTTTGCTGTATGGGTCTCCATGCTGTGGTTCTACACTTGGCCTCGTGTTTTTTTCTAGGAATATTCAAACATATTGGCACACAAGACTAGGAATTACTTTCGAGTGTCTATGGCCCTCACATTCAAGGAGAGAAAGCCACTTTCCTTCTGAATATAGGAGGGCTAAGGAGTATATGCACAGATGAATTCTAGATCATTGGGGGCAGGGGGTTTAACCTCATCACGTCAATTGAGGAGAAAAAGGGAGGGATCAGGAGATAAGATCTCGAGATGGAGAGTTTTTGAGATCTGATTTCAGATCTGAAATTAGTAGATATACATACCATTAATGGATTTTACACATGGAATAATCATTGGGGGGGGGACCACATCAAGTAGCCTCGCATTTGGATAGATTCTTAGTGTATAAAAATATTATAGGTCGAGATATTTTCTTTGAAGCCTCCATTATTCCATGGCTTAGGTTAGATGACTAGTCAATCTAGATGGAGATGGATCTAAAATTGGCCCCTAGAAATAAACCCTTCAAATTTGAGTCATTCTGGCTTGAAGACCCCTCCTTTCTTGGTAAAATAGAGAGTTGGTGGAAATCTGCTCGGTTCAAGGAAGGAATTGCATGCATACCTTCTAACTTCGATTGAAGGAGCTTAAGAATTAGATAAAATGGTGGAACAAAATAGAATTTGGTCGTATCATGAAAGATCAAAACCACCTCCATGAGCGAATGGAAAATATTCAATAATGGATGAATACCGAAGGACGCTCTAGACCCTAGCAATGGAGGAAGGATAGATTCTGACCCAGATAGAAGAAATATGAAAGTAAGAGGAAATCCTTTAGAAACAAAAATCTTGAATCTAGTGGCTCAAAGAAAGGGAGAGAAACACATGTTTCTTTCAAAAAGCTATGATTCAACATCATCAACACAACATAATCTTCTCGTTGAAAGAATCTTTAGGAATCACCTTATTCACCATGATGATATGGAAAAACTTTTGGTGGACCATTTTCATAACCTTATTTTTTAGCCCTATCTAAATAGATCAGAATCTATATAGAGAATAACAAGAAACATTCCCCAACTGGTCAGCAGGGATCAGAACTTAGCATTAATGCGGACTATGACCTTGGAGGAAGTAGAGGAGGTTGTCAAAGGCATAGCTAAAAATAAACCACCAAGGCTAGATGGTTTCACAACAGATTTCTTTCAGGAAACCTGACCCTTTTTGGGACAAGACATCCTAGAAGTGGTGGAGGAATGGCACAGATCTCAAAAGGTACATTCTGCTCTCAATTCCACTTTTATCACTTTAATTTTGAAATCCGCTCATTCTAAAGATCCTCAGGGTTTCCACCTTATTTCTCTATGTAATTTTATTTACAAAATCCTATCTACCATCATGGTCAAAATACTAAATCCCCTTTTTCCTTCGTTGATTTCCCTAAACAAATTGGTGTTGTTCAAGGTCACCAAATTCTTGACGACATTATAACAACCCAGGAATAATTTCATTGTCTCAAACATCTTAGAGCCAAGGGCATGTTGATCAAACTAGAACTTTCTAAAGCATATGACACCTTAGCTGGCCATTTTTACTGAATATCTTGAAGGCCTTCAGTTTTTACTCCCGATGGATCATTTTGGTCTCCTCTCTTAGCTCCTCCCCGATGTTTTCAATTTTAATCAATGGCTCCTGATTGAGAACTTTTCATCCTTCAATAGGTTTACACCAAGGTGACCCTATCTCTCCGTTCCTGTCCATTTTGGCTACGGAAGGTGTAGTGGCCAATCTAGGGTGCTAGATTAGACTAGATTTATTATCGACTTGGGTAAGTAAACTTCGAGGCATGTGCCTAAAATCTATAGACATAAAGGATTCCTAACTAAGTGTTTGTGGTGATAGGCGACAGTACTTCTTTACAAAAGGTTGAGGTATGTTTCCTCTCACTTTAACACTCAGATTACTTAGATTATCTAACTGTCCCAGAGATACAAAGTATTGATAGACTGAGATTTGAATCCCCTTACAAGGATGTTGAGCACAAAACTCTGTCTAGTTAATACTAAAGCACTCATAAAGAAATAAAAAACACACCAAACTTTAAATACATAAACAAACAAAGTTTATGGAAATGCCTTAAAACATAACGCTGGATCAAATATCTTACAAGACCTGATTCAATGATCTAACGATGATATATTTAAGCAAGCACCATAAATTCCATTTGTGAGAAATCGTAATCAAATTGACAAAATCATTAGGATGGAAATAACATCAACAGTATGTGTTCTATGTAAATTCAAGAGCTATGAAAATGACATTAAACGACATGCGTTCAAAAGCAATGGAAATGCATTCTATGTAAATTCAAAAGCACTGAAAATGAAAGGCACAGTATACCAATCCATGCAGGGCCCGTCCATGTTTCAATGGTACACTCGAATGAGCTCAATCAATTGACAATATTAACGCATAGACAATGCTGGAGTGAAATCGTAATTGTATTCAAACACTGAGAGTTGTAATCACATATATGAATTTGGTTCTTCAAAACAATACACAAAGGTAATCATAACTTGTCCCGAAAACAAAAACGATATAGATTTTTTATCTGCCTTCCAATCTTGAATCGAATGCACATTCATTGAAGCATTTGTTCCTGCTTTTATAGTGGAATGATTTGCGGTCATTCTAAGATGAACCGATTTACAAATAGACAAAATAATTTCCAAAAAGATAAAACGAAACTGGTTTAGAAACCATGGCTTTTATTGCCTTTGTGACCAAAAGGTTGGGGTTTGACCCAGCGTTGAACGCATAAGTAGGAGCTTTTGATCTGCTGTAAAATCAATTTTTCTTCATGCTTGTACATTTAGGAGCTCGTCC